>JAJPUD010006304.1:64078-133545 GCA_023553655.1 Myrmecobius fasciatus | reverse complement strand
AAATCTCACACTTTTAAAATTAGGGGAGTGGTAATACCATTGATGAAATAGGAAGATCTGAAAGATTGATTAATATATAATAGCATTGGAAAGGAAGATGAGAAAGTTAAGATCATTAAATGGCAGAGGAGTTTGTATTTTTCCTAGAAGTAATGGCTACTGGACTTTTTTGACAAGAATAATGACATGGTCAAATCTATGTTTTAGGAAAATCTCTTTGGTATCTAGGCAGAAGATGGATTATAAATGAAAAGACTTGGGTTGGTATGCCATTTATAAGTTCATTTGAATAGTCTAATTGAGAGTTATGTGGATCTTGAGTAGAGTGATGTGAATGGAGAGAAAGCATCATATTATGATAAGAAATGTTGTAGAGTTAGAATTGGCAAGTTTTGTCAGTTGATAAGATATTTGGAGTGAATAAGGAGTTAGGATGATACAAAACTTGAGAACCTCTAGAACTTAAAAAAAAAATAGTGCCTTTGGCAGTACAATTAGAGAAGACCAGAAGAATAGATGTGCAAGAGGGGAAATGAGTTTTGAATTTAAGATGCCTATGGAATATAAGTTTAAAGTAACTATATACAATTGGTGATTTGTGAATCGAACAAGAAGAAAGGATCTAGCTCTAGATTTATAGATCTCAGAGTAATCAGTCTAGAATAAGTTCATAGGAATTGATGAGATTACCATGTGAGAAAATGTAGACATAGAAGAAAAGGAGGTCCAGGACAGAGCCTTGAAGTAAACCAACAATTAATAGAAATTTTTTTAAAAATGATCTAGCAAAGGTGATAGAAGGATTAGTTGAGTAGAAAGGAAAAGACTAAGAAAAAGCCAAGTCATGAAAATAGAATAAAAAAGAGAATTCTCAGGAAATGAGGATAGTTGGCAGTGTCAATTGTAACAGTGAAAATAAGAAAGATGAAGCCTGAGAAAAAGAATTGAGATGTGGTTGTTAAAAAGCCTTTGGTAGAGGCAGCTAAATGGTGCAGTGGATGGAGTGCTGGCCCTAAAGTCAGGAGGACCTGAGTTTAAGTCCAGCTTCATACAATTAAAACTTCCTAGCTGTGTGACCCTGGGCAAGTCACTTAACCCCAATTGCCTCAGGGGGAAAAAAGATCATTGGTAACTTGAGATAGAGTAATTTCTTTTGAATGCTGAGGTTGGAAACTATCTTGTAAAATATTGAGAATTTAGTAAGAAAAGAAGTAAAATGTAGATAGTTTTTCCCCCAGAAGTTTGACTGAAAAGAGAGGTAAGAAAGACAGGGCAATAGTTTGAGAAAATGGTATGGAATAGAGAATTTTTTTTTAAGATGAAGGGTATTTAGGCATACTTTTAGGCAATAGGAAAGGAACCAGTAGATAGAGGTTGAGCATCAAAGTAAGAGAGAGGATAATTGTTAGGGAAATATTCTGTAGAAGACAGGAAAAGATAGGATCAATGGCTTCTATAGAGGGGTGGATTTGGTGAATCAGGTCACCGTCCCAAAGACCTCCTTACTAATAACCTCAGATTCAGACACTTAACACATCCTAGCTGTGTGACCCTGGGCAAGTCACTTAACCCCAATTGTCTCAGCAAATAATAATAATAATAACCTCAGGAATACCTATATTAGATATCTTGCATTGGAGATACTTCTTCCCTAGAGCTCCACTCTCCTGATTAGTGACTATCTGTCCAAAAAAACATTATTTTTTTTTAGAAAGCCCAATCATTTCTCTTTATTCTCTCCTATTTTTTAGCCACTTCCTTTACAACCGTTTCACCAGCCATCTTGCCACTAAACCTAAGGCAGGCAACTAGGAGGTACAGTTGATACAATATTGGATCTGAAATCAAGAAGACCTGAGTTCAAATCTTGCCTCACATACTTAATAGTTATGTGATCCTGAGCAAATTACTTAATTTATGTCTTCGTCAACTTCCTCATTTGTAAAATGGGAATAATAATAGCACCTCTTCCAACTCTGATATGAAGATAAAATGCAGTAATATTTATAAAGAACTTTGTTAGCCTTACTGTGTTATATGAATGTTGTCATCACATCAGCATGATGTGTACCTGCTCTTTCTTTTCTATTCTTTTACTCCCCTTCCAGTTCTGGAACAGTAAACAATTTCATCACTTATCTTTGCCAGCATTCCTGGGTAGGAATATGTCAGTCTACCTCTCTTTTATCTCTCTTATCATCCTTGTTACTTTCTGTACCAAACTCTTCTACTCTGTTTCTCTGACCACTACTCTAATTGTTTTTCTCCCTTTAGAATGTCAGTATCTTGAGGCCAGGGACTATCTTTGTTTTGTATCCTCATCTCTTAATGCTTAATAAATGCTTTAACATTAATTCATTTATCAGAAATTAGAGTTAAAAAGGAGAGAATGGGAGATTTAAGAAGCAATTAAGTGTAGGGAAGGGAAGAAGATGGCCAGTTTTCTTGGTAAATTTTCAGGGGATAAGGCATGTTGGGAAAGGGCATAACGTGGGAGAGTTGAGAAGAAAAAGTTTGAACAATCATTTGGAGAATCAGGTTAGAAAAGAGCAAAAGGGTTGCTTGCCTTAATAAGGACATAACTGAGAATGGATTGCTTAATTTCATAATTACATAATATGTAGATGTATTATATCTTTTAATACTATTCAGCAGCACATAGAGGAGGTGGATGATGGAATTAATCCAAACCAGTGAAGCAAGAGAACAGAGAGAAGTTGTACTGGTTAACTATGGAGCATAGTTTGGAAACAGAACAAAATTAAACCAGATTTGGGTAGATGGCCAGGAAAATACTGAATGAATAGAGGTCACAATGAGGACAAAAAAATAAGCTTACGAGGAGTGTGGCATAAGGAGAGAAAAAAATCACAGGAGCTTATGATCAGTTCAAGAAAATTCAAAATGCTTGTTCATAGGAGTGTGGATGGTGGTGATCTTAAGAGTATAACTATCCCTGTATGTATAGCTAAAGAGGAGTGAAGTAGCAGATCATGAGAATGGAAGATTTTGGAACTTAGAGGTTAAAGTAAAGAAATATTACCATTTATAAATATTAAGATTGAAAAGGAAAAAAAAAAGACTGAGCTAAGTCCTAAACTCCTTTAGAAGGCAGAGAAACAATGACCTGGAGCTACAGATAATAGCCACTTGGATCTGAATTGGAAGATAGATAAAGGGAAGCAGAACCTCAAAGTAGATGTCAGGGAGAGACTCTGGAAGTAGAAATGGGAAGTACAGATAATAAGGATTCTGACTTTTTTTCCAAAAGCAAAGTGTTTAGGAAAGTAGATATTAGAGCAAGAATGGCTTCATATTGGGTTTGCAAGAATGAGAATAATACATCTATACCTATTGCAGTAATGCGTTCAAGAAGTGAAGTGGATTGAAATAAAATAGTTGTATGAATGTAGAGAAGGGAATGTATAGGATATATCTTATGAAGATAAAATTCAGTAGGCTTGGTAACTTATTATATATAAGAAAATTGGGGAGAATGAAAAGTCAGAATGATTCCTAAGTGGCAAATTTGAATGATCAGGAAAATAGTTGCTATCCTCAACAGAAAGAAAGGAAGGGACTATCCTTTTTCTTTCTATCTTTAATCTCTTCTCCACTGGTTTCTTCCCATATAGGTACAAACATTTTCAATTATCATCTAAATTCTATTCTAAAAAATTCTTAAAAAACAAACAAAAACCTTTCCTGAATCTACTAGTTAGTTAGTTACTACAGTGAATAGAGCCTTGGATCTGGAGTAGAGAGATCTGAATTCAGCTGTGACCTTAACTACTTAGAAGTTGTGTGACCTTGGCCATGTCACAATCTCTGCTCAAATACCTCTCTTTCAGGATTATTGTGAGGATAAAATGAGATATTTCAAATAATAGTTAGCAAGTAGTAAATGCTTAATAAACACATTTCCTTCTGGCTTGTTATCCCCTTTTCCTTCCTCTTCCATGTTTTGCTCCACTGGCTTCTTGCCATATGCTTATAAATATGTTCAAAGGTCCCCCAAAAAACACTTTTTCTCTTGATGCTTGATGTCTTCTCATTTTCATTAAAAAAGGATCATCTATATCACATGGCTAAATATTCCTTACCACACATTCTCTTCTCACCCCTTATTGAGCTAGCATCTATTCCACACCACCACACCATTCTATTTATTTTGTTTAAACTACTTTCAAAGTTTATCACTAGCTTACTAATCACTAATTCCAAATGCTTTTTTTTAGCTCTCATCTTCATTTACTGTAACTTTTTATCCTTTGTCTCACAAAATACTCCATCTTTGTCTTCCTTTGTCCTTATTCTTATTGATCTCTTAATGTAGGCATAATGCAAAATTATTTTGGCTCCTTTTTCTTTATCTTTACACCTCTGTAGTGCTATAGACTCATTCTTATAGATTCATTCAATGACAGTCTCATTCAGTCTCATGTTTTTAATGATGATATTTATGCAAATTATTCCCAAATTTACATTTTTCTTCCTGTTCTCCTTTTAGATCTTCACTCTGAATAAGACATTTCCATTTATATGTCCTATATGTACCTCAAACTTAACATATATGAAGCTGTTTATATTTCCCCAAAATTTACTCTCTCCCCACCTCATCCCACCATCCAATCCCTTGTGTTAAAAATGAAATTGCTTTCTTTGATACTTACCTCTCTTTAACCTATATTCAGTTACCAGATCTTCTTGTTGCTACTTCAGAAACCTCTTCTATTTTCTCTTCCACAATCCCAATATAGGTTTTTGTTGCTGCTCAATAGCAACCTAAACTAGAACAAGTCTCTTGGTAGCTTTTCCAACATTCCTTTTCCTCTAATTCTTTCAAGTTATCCTTCAAAGAACTACAAAATATATTTCTTCTGCATAGATCTAGTCATGTACTAAAAATTTTTCATTTGCCTCCTATTTAAAACCTTCTTTGAATCTGGATCAGCCCTAAGTTTTTAACTTTATTCCATAACTTCACTCATGCAATTTATATTCCAACTAAATTAAATCCTTTTCTCTTTCTCTTCTCCCTCCCAGCACAGAATGTCTGGTGTCTTTTTTGTTTTGTTTTGTTTGTTTGTTTAGCTATCTCTATGCTTTTAAATCATATTGAACTCTGTCCTTACAAATTCTTGTCCCCTTCTCCTTTTTCTTTGTTAAATTGCCTATCTATCCTATTTAAAGTCCAACACAAGTGCCATCTTCTTAGTGAAATCTTCCCTAGTACCCTGTGTTAGGGTTTCTCCTTAGATTTTACATGACACATTTCACTTCCCTCTCCAAAATGCTTATAGAATATTGTACTTTATAGCTATTTTTGCATGTTATCTCTATGCTATTTTATATGCTAGAGGTAGTTAATAAATATTTATTAAACATGTTGAATTTGAAATGTTAACTGAAATATTGGAAATAGATGAGGAAGAGCATAGATAGAATATAAATGGGCAAAAAAACATAAAAAAATCTTGGGAAATGCCAAATTTCCCAGCAATCAACTAGAAAGATATTATAGAAAAATAAACAGTATTTATTCTTCACATTTATTAGAAATAAGTTTGATTGTACTATATTTGATTATAATACTAAAAGTATTTTACCTTTTTATACAAGGTGATGGTGGTTTTGGATCTGTTTATCGAGCATCCTATAAAGGAGAAGAAGTGGCTGTGAAGATTTTTAATAAACATACATCACTTCGGCTATTAAGACAAGTATGAAATAATGCCTTTCTTGATTCTTCATTTAAAAATAGATGCCATTTTACCATTTAAAAATAATTATGCCTATTTTTATTTTAAAAAAGATATTTATCATTATATAAATATATAAAAGATATATGTTGATATTTATGGCATAATATTAAAATTCCATAAAATGAAAACATTGACCAAAAAAGCAGTATGAATTTCAAAATGAAATTTCTACATTTCTTCATATTTACAGAATAAGAATTTAGAGTTTCTTCCCTACAGGAAAATGGAAAAAAAAAAAAAAGAAGAGAGAGACCTTTTGTTGGGAAGAGTGTAGGGGAGAGGGAGCAGAATAAATGCCTATTTAAAGCAGATTATTAGACTTTTTTAAGGTTTATGTCATTTTATTTTTGTAGAAGATGGTGTTTCGCCCTTCAACAGTGGAGTTATCATGCTACTATTATACTTTTTTTTTCTGAGACAATTGCCCAGGGTCACTAGCTAGGAAGTGTTAAATTTTAAATTTTATTTATTTATTTATTTAATTTTTTTATTTCATTTAAATTAAAAAAAAAAAAAAAAAAGATTTGAACTCTGGTCCTCCTGACTTCAAGGCTGGTACTCTATCCACTGTGCTCCCTAACTGCCCCTACTATTATACTTTTGAATAGGCTTTTCTTGGGTGTCATTCTTTACAAGATGACTTTAATTAGAACTGTTTTGTTTTTAAACTATCTCACATATTTATTGTAAATTCCTATTTTAAATTCCATTGCCGCATATAACCGTTTAAACATGAACAGGAACCAAAAGAAGATAAGTAAAATTATACATAAGACACAAAGTAACACACTTCTATATGAATCATTAGAAACAAAGTATAAATTTGGCCAATATTGCTTGTTATATATTGCTTAATCATGAGTACTGTTGCTATTTGATGTTAACTAGCTTTCCAAAGTTTGTGTGGTTTTTTCCTTTTGCTCCAGATTTTTTCCATATGAAAAAAAATTTCAATTTGTGTCTTCTAAAATTTCTTTGTATTTATCACTCTATGTAGCAAAATAATACTTCCCTACAATTATATGCCACAATTAATTTAACCATTCCCTAATTATTAGGGGCACTTAATTTATTTCTAGATATTTTTCTCCTTTAAGTAGTGCTGTTAAGAATAGGAATATTTGCTGTTTCTTCCTATTTTATTCTTCCAGTTTTATTAGAATATAAGCATAAATATGGGATTACTAAATTTAAAGACATGAATATTTTTAACTCTTTTTGTATAATTCTATACTGCTATCCAAAATTTCAACCAATTTAGTGCCAAACTAAGTTAAACAATGAACTTATTTACCAATTTCTTACATCTATGCCAACATAGACTCTTTTGCTCTTTTTGCCAGTTTGCTAGCTGTATTTTCTCCCAATGGTTTCTATGTGCGTTTCTCTAATCATTAATGAGTTTGAAGACCTTATTTATAAATGGATGTTTATCAATTTTTACTAATTTAGATTAAGAGATCATACATAAAAATTATTGATAGCTTGTTTTTCTTAACTCAAGAACTTAGGTTTCTTATTCATGTAAAATCTTAACTTATTAACCAACATTTATTTGAAAGTAAAATTGAATGGAAAATAAGTTATAATTGTATTTTTAGTTCTGATTCTTGAGTTATCTACCTTTTTATGCATAACAGTTAAGAAAGTATTTGCTACCTCCTTTCACTGAACAATTTTAAACTTAAGTAGAATAATAGCATGTATGTAAGTATAGAAAGTTTCAACTCATCTTAGACTTACTTTACACTTAATCACTTAAATATAGAATGTTGAATATTCTGTATTAAATCTAAGGGAGAAAAAAGCAATTTTGATAAATATTTATGTGCATTTCTTGTTTAATGCCATTAATTCACATTATAATTTTTTTTTAACATTTGTAGGAACTAGTAGTGCTTTGCCATCTCCATCACCCTAGTCTGATATCTTTGCTTGCTGCTGGTATTCGTCCCCGAATGTTGGTAATGGAATTAGCTTCAAAAGGTTCTCTAGATCGGTTGCTTCAACAAGACAAAGCTAGTTTAACCAGAACACTCCAACACAGAATAGCATTACATGTTGCTGATGGCTTAAGGTAATAACTTTTTCTGGCAGGAAAATGGGGGAAATTTCTGTTTTAGGTTTATGTAGGAGGAGACTTTAACAAAGATATTTTCTGAATTGTTGAATATTCATGAAGCAATAGAAATTAGAAAGAAAATTTTAATTTCCTCTGTTTAGAATACATATGTATATGTGTGTATATATATATGTACACACACACACCACACACACAATCAATCAATCAATAAATAAATACAGCTGGAACAAATAAGAAGCAACTTAGATTTAGTGGAACAATGGATAAAGCTCTGGACTTGAATAAGAAAGACTTCAAAACCAGCCCAAGATGCTTACAATCTATGTGACTGGACAAGCATTTGACTTCTATCTGCCCCAATTTCTTCTTCTGGAAAAAAGAGATAGTTCCAGGATTGTTAGAAGGCTTAAAATAATATATAAATGCTCTAAGATATTTTACGGAAGAGACAGTAGATGTCAAAGTAGTTTTAATTAAACATGTCAGTTGAAAATAAGAGATATTGTCTGTGGTTGGGACAAGGAAGATTCTTAACTTAGTTTGGGATACAAGCTAATCATCAACAATGTTAACAACAACAACAACAAAATCACAGGCCCATGAAACATATTGCAAATGGATGTATTACAAAAGGAAGGTGCATGCATGAGGGAACTCTTTATCCCAAGAATCCCAGTAGGTACAGAGAAAACCTTGGGTATTTAAACTACTGGAACAAGAAGTTAATTAGAGGAAGCCTAAATCCTTTCCCAGAGTCTTTTGGAGGAAAAAAGCAGTCTTCTTTTCCTGTGGGAACTGCTAGATCATGAAGATAGGATGGTTTGCTTATCCCCAAAGGTCCCACCTGCACAAAACAGTTTCTCATTTGGGTATACACTGATTGGCATTTGTCTTGACTCCCAATGGTCCAGTTTGAAGTACAAACAACAAATTATATCAACTCAAGACAGAAGTTTTGTCCTTGATGTGTTTAATGTCCCCTGCATACTCCAGGACCAGCATGAGTGGAAAATTGGACAATTTAAGAAGAGAAATTCAGGGGATCCTTTAGCAACAAGCATTTATTAAGTGTATGCTATGGACTAGGCAATATGCTAAGCAGAAAAAAAGACAGTTCTTGCTCTCAAAGCTATAATGGGAGAAATAACATATAATCAACTAGGCATAAACCACACACATACACATACACACCCTTTGAGATTAATTTATTCTATATTTATCATCTAATCAAAATTCTGGTAGCTCTTGTCTGCATTCGTCTGGGACATTCTCCTTCCTCGGTGAATTCAGTTCAAGTCTTTCTCTTCTCAACTCCTTATCTTTCTCCCCATGCTCACACTTCTAAGTTTCTCTTTTACTGCCAAGAACACCACCTTCTAGTCATCCAGAATTATCCTTGATTCTTCACTCTTGTTACCTTCATTGGCCAAATCTTGTCATTTCTGCCATCATAGTGTTTCTCGTATCTGATTCTTTCTCTCAAATCACACATCTACTGCTTAAATTGCCCTATTTCGTTGCCTTTTACCTTTCTGTTAGAATAGCCTTATAATTGGCCTACCAGACTAAATTTTCCTAACTCTAATCCATCCTTTATATAACTGGCAAAATGCTTTACCCAAAATATACTTTGAACCATGGCAACTCCCCGCCACTCATTAAGTTCCTATAACTCCCAATACAATAAAATATAAACTTCACTGTTTGGCATTTAAAACCCTTCATGACTTGGCCCCATCCTACCTTTCCAAATCTAGTATATGTTATTCCCCTTCTCACATCCTACAGTCCACTCATCTTCCATTCTTGCTATTCCTTACACATTATGTTCCATCTCTCTTCTCTATGACTTTGCATTAGTTATCCTCCATGATAGACATGTACTACCTCCTTACCTCTGCCTCTTTAGAATCCTTTTTTCTTCCTTCAAGATTTATATCACTGTCATCTTCTAAATGAAACACTTTCCTGAGCCTCCCAAATTTCCAGTGTCCTCACTTTCAGAATTCCCTTGTGTTTGTTTTCTATTTATTCTTTATATACTTAGGTATATACATGTTGTCTCCCCTGATGAAATATAAGCTCTTTGAGGTCAGGGAATTTTAGAGATAACTAGATGGCACAGAGCTCTGGAACTGAAACCAGGAAGACCTGAGTTCAAATATAGCCTTAGATACTTATTAGATATATGTTCTTGAGCAAGCCATTTTGATTCTGTTTGCCTCAGTTTCTTCATCATAAGATAGGGATATTTCCCAGGTTGCTGTGAAAATCAAGTGAGATATTTGGAAAACACTTATAGCATAGTGCTTGGCACAGTCACTATAAATGCTTGCTGCTATTATTGTTTATAGCATAACACTTGGCTCATAGTCAACTTTTAATAGGTATCTTTTGATTGATTGATTGATTAATACTTCCTTAATCCTTTAACTTCTATCTTACAATTCATTACTTTTTTTTTGGCTTCCATGTCATATCATTGACTCACTAAACTCCCAAACCTCTACCATGTTTCTTCAATATCATATTTTCACTTTTTTTTTTCACTCAGGTGGAAGACTGCATTTTTTTTCTTAAATTTATTCTGATTAAATTTAAATCTGATTTGTCAATTATCAAGAACATTTTGGATTCTGGCTGCTATTCAGTATTTTAGCTCTCCTTCTTGGCTGAGTGTACAATAATTATTTAAATAATCATTATAGTATAACAAAAATATCTACTAAATTGGTCACTTAATTGTAGATTTTAATTTCTCATTGACTATATATAAATATGTATCTAGACATTGTAACTTTTTTCTTTTAACTTTGAAAATTAACCTCAAAATTTTCTTTAAATTAACCTCAAGATAAAATGATCTGTTCACTGAGCATTTCATGAGTGTATACATTTTAACATGGAATTATGAATGGATATTTTATTACAACTTCAAAATGTTTTTCAAAATCTGTCACTTCTACTTTATCAAACAGATATCTCCATGCATCAATGATTATATACCGAGATCTGAAGCCTCATAATGTACTGCTTTTTACCCTATATCCTAATTCTGCAATCATTGCCAAGATTGCAGACTATGGAATTGCTCAGTACTGTTGCAGAATGGGGATAAAGACATCTGAAGGAACAGCAGGTATATCATAAAAGTTAGATTCTGTCTGCTTATTATTTTTTTGGAGGAAAGGTGGGGACTGTGATTTCATTTACATATGAAATTCCCAGTAAGGAATGCCAAATAACAGTTTCTCTATACCTTATAGTCTTAGAAACCTCTAGGGCCACTGAAAGATTAAATGGTTTTCCCAGGACATTGAACCCTATATAAGAAGCAAAATTTAAACTCAAGTCTTTTTGACTCCAAGGCCCATCATCTCTTTTCTTTACCACATAGCCTATTAGAATAAGATAAAATATAACCTCAGATGAAAGATTCTAGAGAGTTGGTAGTTCTTTATGTGTAAAAAGAAGGGGTGGGGGGCAGCTAGGTGGCGTAGTGGATAGAGCACCAGCCCTGAAGTCAGGAGGACCTGAGTTCAAATCTGATCTCAGACACTTCCTAGCTGTGTGACCCTGGGCAAGTCACTTAACCCCAATTGCCTCAACAAAAAGCAAAAAAAAAAAAAAAAAGAGAGAGTTAAAAGGGGCAGCTAGGTGGCGCAGTGGTTAGAGCACCAGCCCTGAAGTCAGGAGGACCTGAGTTCAAATGTGACCTCAGACACTTAACATTCCCTAGCTGTGTGACCCTGGGCAAGTCACTTAACCCCAATTGCCTCAGCAAAAAGAAAAAGAAAAAAAAAGAAAAAAAAAAAAGAAGGGGTTGGATTGCAAAATTTCTGAAGTCCCCCTTTCCAGTTTTTAATCTTTGATT
Source organism: Myrmecobius fasciatus (assembly GCA_023553655.1). Taxonomy (NCBI): domain Eukaryota; kingdom Metazoa; phylum Chordata; class Mammalia; order Dasyuromorphia; family Myrmecobiidae; genus Myrmecobius; species Myrmecobius fasciatus. The sequence goes on along the minus strand of JAJPUD010006304.1, from coordinate 121,823 downwards.
TTATGATTCTAGACTGAACAGAAGTTGATATTACTGCATTAGAAATCTCTGTCCAGATTGATACTGATTCTAGAGAGCTTAAACTTGTGGCATCCTAGTAGTAAGTGCAGAGTTATAATCCAAGTCCTCGTACTCTCACCAGCAATCTAGAATAGTTTCATGCCATGATAGCTTTCTTATCAAGTTCACATATCACATGAGGCTGGACAGAATAGCTAACATGTTAGATGAGAAAGTTAAGGTCAAAAAAAGATTTCAATAGCCTAGAAGCCAAATTTAATGCAATGAAATTTAATACTGAAATGTAATAATTCTAATATGGGTTCAAAAATCCATTACACAAATACAGCTTGATAGAGAGAGATGGCTAGATATCAAACTAATCATGTGGAAAAAAGCAACTGGGTTTTAGGTATTGCAAATTCAATTTTAGCATAACTCAGCAGTAAAATACGAAGGCAAAAAATGCTACTTCAAACATGGGAACAAATTAGTGGAAATCTAGAATCCAAAATGAGGGAAGGAAATGAAAATTTGATACATAAAAATCTATTTTAAAAAACTGGTGACATATAATCTAAGGAGGGCCTACAAAGGGTATGATAGTATTTTAAAAACTTGTAGTAAGAAAAAATTTCTTAAATTGTTTTCTTAATTCGGACTGGCAAGGTTTAGATTAAAAAGTTAAATCAATTTATCAGCCACCTATTATGTGTAAGGTACTTTGCTATCATGTTCAATGGCCACACTCCAACAAAACAGTCTACAAAGATTAAGAGGTAGTGATTTTTTATGGTAGAATAAAGTACCCATAAAAATGGAACTATTCCAAAACAGAGGTGTTATCTCCATGTTTGTAGTTAACAGAAGCAGATTTAGAATTCTTCCCTCTGAATTCTTAGTCTTTAATACCATTTTGCTTCTTATTATATGTTTATTATACTGCAGAATATAGCTTTTCATTTGTTCATTTATTTTCAGGATTTCGCGCACCTGAAGTTGCCAGAGGAAATGTCATTTATAACCAACAGGCTGATGTTTATTCATTTGGCTTACTGCTTTATGACATTTTGACAACAGGAGGTAGAATTCTAGAAGGATTAAAATTCCCAAATGAGTTTGATGAATTAGCTATACATGGGAAATTACCAGGTAAGTTATATTTTATTAATAATTAATAACTAGTTTTAGACTTAAGGAATTCTACAATTCCATGACATTGATTCAATTTGACAATCTTTTATTAAGCATCTATAAGCATTTTGTGAGATACTAAGGATACTAAAACAAAGACAAAATAGAACCTGATCTCAGTGATTTTTTATTCTGAATTCTGTTTGTGGTTTGCATAAGTTTTGTTGAGTTATTCGGTATTCCTTTGTGCATTTGCATAGATCATTCACTATGCATTAGATGCATGCCTTCCTTACCTCTGCCTTTTAAAATCTTTCTCTTCCTTCAAGGCTTAGTTGCCACATCCATGAAAAAGAACAATAATTCTTCTAGGGTAAGATGATCTCTTCCTCCTCAAATTTTCCCTTGTGTAAATGAAATATAGTATAATAAAATATCCTTTGTATGAATGACTCCTTTATCCCAGCAAGGGTGAAGTGGTGAAAACAGTGGATTTAAAGTAAGAAGATTCAGATTCAGATCCTATTTCTCCCACTTTATATCATCTTGAGTAAAATGCTTATGTTACTTGATGCTCAGTTTCCTCATCTATAAAATAAAGGAATTAGACAAAATTATCTCTAAGATCTCTTCTATCTCTTAATCTAAACCTATGATTCTATCATTTTCATCTCATTTTAACTTGTACTTATTTGTAAATATGTTTTCTGTTCTGTTAGATTGTGAGATCCTCACCATGATCTCCATTCCTTCTGCCCCTGCAGTACTCTTCCAGGCCATCACTTTTGTTTTGTCTTTCTTCCCTTCCCAGCTGACACTATAATTAACCAGTTCTACCTCATATACCATCCTCTACTTTCAAATCGCTTTCCTCTTGTCCAAATATTGCTCATGACCCAATGTTGAATCATTCCCACCATCATCTTTCTTTTTCATGCTTTCTCATCTCTTTTTACTTAGATGTCTTCTGCCACTTATCTCCCCCTCCATCATGTTTCAAATGAAAAAGTGGCCTTATTCCAGCATCTGACCTTAACATTTCACTAAAATTATTACCTTCAAAATTACCAGTGATCTCTTAACTAAGAGATCCAATGGCTTTTCTCAATTCTCATACTTCTTCATTTTTCTTTAATCTTTGACACAATCAATCACTCTCTCCTCCTTAGCACTATTTTTTTCTACAGGTTTTTTGAACACCACTTTCTCTTAGTACCCTTTCCACATGTCTGAGTGCTTCTTGTCAGTTTCCTTAGCTGGATTTTCATCCAGACCATTTTCCCAAAATAATATTCCTAAAATAGTTCTAACCATGTCATTCATTGCCATTCTCTTGCTCCTAGGATAAGATATAAAATCTTCTCTTTGTCTTTTAAAGTTCTCTTGACTCTATCCTACTTCTCTAGGTTCATTTGTTTTTATTCCATAAATTAATTCATTTATTATTGAACTTTAGGCTGCAGATGATTGAGGAGGAAAAAGCTTTTAGTAGTTTTTCAATTCTTCCATCTTCTGAGAACAGATTTGACTGTGTCTGCAAAGGTGATATTGTATATCGATGTGCCACCAGCATTTCTGTTGAAAGTTTGGGAGTTTCTCATAAATACTTACAGCATCCATAGAAAGAGGAGGCTCAAACTTAGAATACATTGGTAGTGAAATACATGTATAGAGAACACGTATTTAGCAAAGGAGTAATTATCAATTCCTTACAGAAAGTTTTTTACTCTTTTCATGGAATCCTTAAGTAATTCCCTGGCTAGATACATTGTTAGCTACTACTCAAATATCTTTGTTGAAAAGATAGTGGTAGTAGGGGAGGAGAGAAAGCCCAATAATATCCTATCTATTCAACATTCCTTCCTTCTTGCCAACCTTCTCAAGCAGTTTTCTCTTATAAACTTCATTTTTCCTCCACTTTGTGCTCCAATTGTCCAACTGATGTTCTCCAAACTACAACTATTGAACTCCCCAGTTGACTTGTTTTCATACACTGGCCCAGAAACATATCTTATTCACTTATTCACCAATCATAAGACTTTCTTTGTGATGTCAGCTATTTTCCACCTTATGGCTAAAGCTTTATAATCCTTTAGAGTTGAATAAAGACTTATTGATACATTGTAGAATTTTTGGAAGATTCTTAACAGGTGCTATTTTTCTGGGGTGTCTGTGCCTTTCTGTCATTACAGTAATTTCTATGGGGCATAAAATGCACTCTGATATGTATATACTTTTATGTATATAATTTGTTTTCTCTAATAAAATGACAGGTCCTTGAAGGTCTATTTTCTGACTTTGTATCCCAATATTTAGCAAAATGATTAATATATAATAGGTGCTTTTCATTTAGGTGTTGATAAGAAAGGAGACAAGGACTCTCATTTTTTTCATTTTTTATCCTCACATTCTAAAACTGAGTAACTTTGTACTTTTTCTCTTTTAATATTTATTGAATCAAATACTTACTATGAATGTAGATAGAATGCCTTTTCAACAAACTCAAAAATCGGAAGTCTTGCATAATATAAACATTTATAAGTCATTTTTTAAAACAATCTTATGAAATTATTTGTAACAAGATCTGATATATCAGAAGATTATTCTCTTTATCTGTTTAAATTTTAAAGACAGAATTTAATATAATAGTTAAGAATTATTTCCTATTTGTCCTATATACCTTGCTTTGTTTATATGTTGTTTCCCCTATGACATTGTAATCTTCTTAAGGCCAGACATTATCTTTTGTACTTTTTGTATCTGCAGCACTTAGCATAGTGCCTGACACATAGGAGCTATTTAATAAATGTTTATTGATTCTTATTTGTCTTACTGCTATAATTATAAAATTTATTTTGAATGTTTTAGATCCAGTCAAGGAATATGGTTGTACTCCATGGCCTAAGGTAGAAAACTTAATTAAGAAGTGTCTGAAAGAAAATCCTCAGGAAAGGCCAACATCTGCTCAGGTTTTTGTTTTTAAAATTATATACAAATATACAAATAGACACTATTATATTGCTTTGAACTAATGTTTCACATTCTACCAGTTTAAAAAATCGAGGGTTTTATAATGTATGAAAATAATTATTAAACTTTCTCTTTTCCAACCTGATTTATTGTCTATAAGGCCAGTTCTAATCTTGTTGGATAATTGTTCCTTTTTGCCATTTAAACTAGTTTTTCACAGATATTAAAATTAATTTGTCAGACAAATTTTTATCCTACTATGATGACTTTCTGAATTAAATTATTTTTCATCTTTGTCATTTTCATTGATTCTATAGATATTCTCCTACGTCCTATAATTTAATCATTTTTCCCCTGCAGGTGTATGAAATTTTGAACTCAGCTGAATTAATATGTCTAATGAGATATATTTTAATACCAAAATTATTTGTAGTAGAATGCATGGTTGCTACAAACCAAAACAATAAGAATGCAGTTGTCTGGCTGGGTAGTGGGAACAATGACAGAGGACAGCTATCCTGTCTTGAGATAAATACTGAAAGACACATCTCTAAGGTAGGGTTGCTTGTTACCAATGTACTAAAAATTTTTGAAGTTATGTTTTTAAAAGAAATTTTTTTCCAATAATTTGAAAGCATTGAAAATATATATATATATTTTTTCAAATAATTTGAAAACACATACGAGCTTGATAAACTGCTTGGCAAGAAGTTAAATGAATAAGAAAGTACTACTTTTATAAAATAATTTTTTTAACTAAAATGATTTTGTTGGATTATGGTATGTTATATCTGTAGTTTAAAAAGTATTATAGGTACATAATAAATTGTATTAGTTAATAAGATAATAAAGTTTATAGTTGGGGCAGCTAGGTGGCACAGTAAATAGAGCACCAGCCCTGAATTAAGAAGAACCTGAGTTCAAATTTGGTCTCAGACACTTAACATTACCTAGCTGTGTGACTTTGGGCAAGTCACTTAACCCCAGTTGCCTCAAAAAAAAAAAGTCTACAGTTAGGAGAGAATAAAATATATTCTGGTCATTGTACTCTAACAAATATTGTACCTGACTTTTGTTCTGAGATCAAGCTTTCATAACTCCAGGAAATCAATTTTCATTAAATCATAGGCAGAACTTCCTGTTTTATTGGTGTTTTCTTTGCAAAATGCTGAATACATTTTGTGGTTATTTAATAGTATTCTTTATTTCTTTATTTAGACTGACACTGAAAGCTCTGTTTTAAAAGTTTGTTGCATTCCATTGGCAGGATGCGACTGATAGTAGAATATTGTGCCTTGCCCTTGTATACCTTCTAGTTGAAAAGGAAAGCTGGATCGTGGCAGGAACACAGTCTGGTATCCTATTGGCAGTCAAGACAGATGATGATAAAAAGAGCCATATGCTTCAAAGAATGACTGACTCTGTTACATGTTTATACTGCAATTCTCTTTCTAAACAAAGGTATCTTGATGGTTTGGGGCAGATGGGGAAAGAAGTTTCAACTATCTATCTCTATTACAAAACTTCTTAAACTGTTTGATTTGCATACCTATTTTTTATACCTATATATATTCAGGGTCATATTTAAATTTCTCAGGTGAAAAGGAGTCATGAATAGAAAAAGTTTAAGAAACCCTGCTCCATTATAAGCACATTTTCAGAAAAGATATGTTTGATACTATTTTAATATATTGTAATTGGTTTTCATATGCCAAAGAAAATAGATAGCTGTTCTACTTTCATAGATTTACTATAAGCATTGAATAGAATTGGGAATTATGAAAGTTTGTCTTTAATATCTTGTTATTTCACTTTAAAGTCCCTTTTTCCATTTTTTGGCATTCTACTAGACATGTTCTCATGCTATACCAATTAACATGATGCTGCATCAACTATTATGATAATAGCAATACGTGTCTAAGATTTATTTTTTGTTTGTTTTGTTTTCCTGGATTTTAAAAAATTTTTTATTAAAGCTTTTTATTCACAAAACATATGCATGAGTAATTTTTCAGTATTGACCCTTGCAAAACTTTTTGTTCCAAATTTTCCCCTTTTTCCTCCTCCCTTCTCCCCCAGATGGCAGGTAATTCAAGCATGTTAAATTTGTTAAATCCAATATGTGTATAAATATGTATACAGTTATCTTGCTGCACAAGAAAAATCAGATCAAGAAGGAAGGAAAAAAAAACCTGAGAAAGAAAAAAATGAAAGCAAACAACAATAGAAAGAGTGAAAATGCTATGTTGTGGTCTACACTCAGTTCCTACAGTCCTCTCTCTGGGTGTACATGGTTCTCTTCATCACTGAACAATTGGAACTGATTTGAATCATCTCACTGTTGAAGAGAGCCACGTCCATCTAAAATTTGTTTATATTCTAGCTCTTTAAGTATTTTAAACCAGAAGAATACACAGTATTTAAGTGGTAAATGAGAGGTTAAAGTAAAGATAAAGAATTATTTGGTTTTTTTGCCTGAGATTTTTACTAGAGAGGAGTATGAATCTCATTTCTCTGCCACCCTACATCATATTGTATAGTTCCCAATCTTATTTTGAATTGGTATGTCAGAAACTTGCCTCATTGAGGTTTCAACAATTTTTAAAGGGCTCCACTTCCAGCCTTGGTTTTGAATTAATTTTCCCCTAGTAATGGCCCTTCCTCCTCTTTTTTTTTTTTTTTTTTTTGCCTTTCAGCACACAAAAGAATTTTCTTCTGGTGGGAACTGCAGATGGGAGACTAGCTATTTTTGAAGACAAAAATGTTAAGGTAAATTTTAAATGAATTTTCTATGAAAATACATATGTTTTATCTCTGCAAATTCTTTGAAGGACAAGGGTGATGAAATGGTGCTACCCTTGAAGACCCTGGGGGTCCAAACTGGTTCTGCTGCTTTTCAGTTATGGCACATTGAGTAAGTTAGTTTGCCTCTCTGAACCCCAGTTTCTTCAACTTTAAAATGTAAGTGTTCAACTAGATAACTTCTCAAGTCCCTCTCATCTTACTTTCATATTACCCATAATAATTAGCATATAGGAATCACTCAAGGAATATTTATTTGTTCATAGATAAATCTGTAAATTGCCAAGAAGATGCCATCTGACCTTGTTAGAAGTTGCCCTATCTGGGAATTCTCTCTACAAATGCAAATGGGCTTCATCGCTATTTCTATCCTAATTGTCTTAATGAACTAAGTTCCAAACCCATATTCAGTTTGTACAAGTACATCCTTCATGACAGATGAATATCCACCTGTTTTATGCTTTATTTAATATTGACAGTAAATAGTTATCCCAGTTTTTTGAGCTATTAGGAAATCTTCAGTGATTATCATAAGTAGGTGATAGATACCTTGTTGTTAGTTGGCAAGTGATTCAATTGTACTACAAGGTAGAGATGTGATAAAGCTAGATGACAAGCGTCTCTACCCTCATTTTGGTTGATGAAACAATATACATTTTGGACATCAATCCTTCAAACGTGACAAGAGCTTTTGGAGCAATAACTTTGTTTTCCTTGTCTTTAGTAGTTATGAATGGATTGTTGAGTTGGTAGAGGCTGTAGGAATAAGAAAGGCAATTATGAAGCCATTTCTGCTCTACAAGACTTTAGGATTTAGAATCCTAAGCTGCTTCCCCTAGAATTTGGGGGGAAATAGTAGTCTAGTGTTGGTTTGACCCACCTTGTTCATGTGGCCTCTTCTGTCTTCTTCTAGGTGCCTTATTGCTTCGATTAGATTGGTTTGCTTTTATGCCCTTGGAAAAGAAAAGTAATTTAATTGTCTATTCTTTTTAATACCTGCTGTTTGTATATTCCAAAAGGAAGCCACAGATAAAAAGGTCCAATATAAAAAAATTCATAGCAGCACTTTTCTTAGTAGCAAAGAATTGGGGAATAGCTGGGGGGCTGGGAAGATAGTATATAAACAAAATATAATATTGTGTGTATATAAACAAAACATAATATTGTGTGTATATAAACAAAATATAATATTGCATGTAATAAGAAATGAGGACTATGAGAAATTTAAAGAAACATGGGAATATATTTATTAAATGGTACAAAATAATATAAAAAGAACAATATAATAGATACAATTATAAGAATTAAAGGAAAAGATCACTAAAATGAGGATACATGAAACATGCTCTCTCATGATGGGAAAAAGGCAAGACAAAAGAATGTTATACATGCACACACACACACATATTATTAGATACAATCATTACATCAGGTGTTCACTTGTATGATTTTTCTTTGTCAGGAAGGAGAGAAAAGGATTTCTTGTTCAATATAGAGAGGAGGACTGAGAAATAACCATAAAAACAAAAGAGTTTAGCAAAACATTTTTTTAATTGCACAAAATAAAAAGACCTAAACAATTATTATCTGTATTATTGAGGAAGAACCAAAATCATATGAGCCAGCCATCTTTCAATAAGTGTTTATTAAGCATACCCATATGCTTAATATTGTGTTAGTGAATGAGAACATAAATATAATTCTGAGACAGTTGTTGCTCCTAAGAAATTTATATTCTGCAGCAATTGAAAAATGTAAGGAAAAAGCATTTCTTAAATGTGGTAGGCATCCCAATGTTATCTCATTCAATTCTCTTAATAGCTCTTGGAGGGTTTTATGTTTGAGGAAAGTGAGGCAGGCAGAGATTAAGTGATGAAACAAATTACCAGTGACTGTTTATCCAGGAAAATTGAATTTGGCCAAATTGAATTGAACTGAAACTTCTTTTATATCTCCCAAATAATCTATTGAGCTATATTTTTACATGTAGTGATATTAACACTTTACCATATTTGAAGGAAAATGATGAAATTAGGCATTAAGCTTTATAATTTTAAAAAAATGATAGTAAAACCTAGGAATTTAAATTCCTACATCTGCTTATGATAACTAGCCTTCTAGAAAATTAACATATATATTTAACATAATATTTAATTGCTTAAATACTTCATTGAATATAATATAAAGACATTTTGAATGGTTTAAGATTTTACTTACATAAGCCATTAACTAAATATGTTATGTTGAGAGACTTTTAAAGAACTACTTAGTATTTAATTTGATGTCAGTGTTTTAGTCTTTTTTTTCTCTGAATTATTAATATTGGCTTCATTACTTTGTGGATTTCATTCTTAGAAAACTTCAACAATTTTTTATTTAAATTATGTATGTATTATATTGGATTACTTGCCATCTAGGGGAGAAGAAAGAGGTAAAGGGGAGGGGGGAATTGAAACATAAAAATTTTTAAGGGTTAATGTTGAAAAATTATTCATGTATAAGTTTTTAAAATTAAAAAGCTATAATAAAATAAATTATGTATGTATTTTATTTTTTGAGAATGTCTTTTTTCTTCCTTTTTTTGTTGTAGTTTGAAGGAGCTTCTCCTTTAAAGACATTAAATATAGGAAATGTCAGCACTCCATTAATGTGTTTAAATGAATCTATATATTCATCAGAAAAAAACATAATCTGGGGAGGATGTGGCACGAAGATTTTCTCACTTTCTACTGATTTCTCCATTCAGAAACTTATTGAGACGAAGACAAATCAACTGTGAGTTATTTTTAGTTAAATCACAAATTTATTAGCATATTCTGCTCTTTTTAATTATAATAGTCATGCCTGTTGTAATCCCTATGCATGGACCTATTTTTGACACTTAGCAGTTCTGTGACTATGGTCAAATCTAATATTCCTAATTATAAATATATTGCGATTTCATCACAGGGAATTTCAACATAGTAAATTCAGAGTCTTTGATATGCCGACATGATACCTTAATTTCCAAAGTTTTTGTGATGTTTACTTTTAATATAATGTGTTGAATCTGCTGGATAAGCACCTATAGCACCCTAGGAACCTTGTGTTTGTAGTATGATATAATTGCCATTAGATGGTGATATTAGGCATTGCTAATTATTAGAACTCTAGGCTTTGGTTGTAGAGAAAGTTCAGTTCACTTTAACATAGTTGAATGCCCATTATGTGAAAGGCATTAGAAATATATAAACAAAAACAGAATAGGAAATACCTAAGGGGAATCAGGGAGAGAATAGAAACAAAATCTAACCCTAAATCAAGGTCTTCTTTCCACTTTCCACAACCAGCTGACCGGTTGAACTTTAACTTTATGTACAGATTTTTATTTCATCATTCATTCATTAAATAATAATTTTAGAGTATTTATCATGTGAAAAAAGCACTCTGTGTTCTAATCTTACCCCAATTCCTTCAGAATAATAAACTTCTGGTGATATACTCCATATAGGATTCCAGGATTTAATTGACTCCTGTAGCCTTGGCCAAAGAATCCTTTAATTGTTTTGGCTCAGAGAGTTTTGGTAGAAAACCCCTTTTCAGCTTCAGCCTCCTCCTTCTTATTGTTATTTGATTAATGCTTCATTATCTTCAATAATATTTATTGAGGACCTCCTTTCTAAATGCAAAAACTTTGTTCTAGATTGTCTGTCTTGTATGTCTATCTTCATAGTAAAATTCACAAAGAGCTACTTTATTCTCATTTTTGTGCCCTCTCTCCCTAAGACTTGGTTTATCAGTAACCTTTACCATTACATTTATTATTTGTTTTGTTGTTGCTTCCATCATCTTTCCTTTCTTTACTATATAATCTTCTATCCTATATAGACTGGCTGTTGGGCAGCATATAAAGGCAAGCATATAAACTTACTCTATGCTGAATATGGCAATCACTCCCAAAAATTTATGAAGGTTGGGGTATAGAGTATACAATAATAGATTTTTTTAAAATAGTAATTATGAAAATATTATTAGTCCAACATATGCCCCAATATTCTTACCAAACTTCTGCTAGATCATATCATCATTTAACTCCAATAGAGATTATGTCAAATGTAGTCAAAATCTCAAATTAACAAATTTCTGTTCTCATAATCTGGAAGCATCCTTTCCAGATTGACAACCTTGATGCTCCATTGCTCTTTTTTTTTTTTTTTAATAAAGCTTTTTATTTGCAAAACATATGAGTGACCTTTCAACATTGACCTTTGCAAAAAAAAACTTTTTTTTTCCCAAGCTTTTCCTTTTCCCCCCCGCCCCCCACCCCTAGATGACAGGTAATCTAATACATGCTAGATAGGATAAATTATATGACAAATACAATACATGTATACATATCTATACAGTTATCTTACTGCACAACAAAACATCAGATCTAGAAAGAGAAGAAGAAAAAAAAAAAACCTAAGAAGGAAAACAGAATGCATGGAAATATTCACAGAAAGCGTTAAAATGCTGTGTTGTGGTTCACACTCAGTTCCCACAGGCCTCTCTCTGGATGTATATGACTATCTTCATGGCAGCACAACTGGTTTGAATCACATCATTGTTGAAGAGAACCATGTCCATCAAAATTGATCATCATATAGTCTTGCTGCTGTGTATAATGTTCTCCTGTTTCTGCTGATTTCACTCAGCATCAGTTCATGCAAGTCTCTCCAATCCTCTCTGAAATCCTCCTGTTGGTCATTTCTTACAGAACAATAATATTCCATAACATTCATATACCATAATTTATTCAGCCATTCTCCAATTGATGGGCATCTTTTCAATTTCCAGTTTCTTGCCACTACAAAAAGGGCTGCCACAAACATTTTTGCACATGTGGGTCCCTTTCCCTCCTTAAAAATCTCTTTGGGATATAGGCCCAGTAGAAACACTGCTGGGTCAAAGGGTATGCACTGTTTGATAACTTTTTGAGCATAGCTCCAAATTGCTCTCCAGAATGGTTGGATCCGTTCACAGTTCCACCAACAATGTATCAGTGTCCCAGTTTTCCCACATCCCCTCCAACAGCTATCATTATCATTTCCTGTCATTTTAGCCAATCTGACAGGTGTGTAGTGGTATCTCAGAGTTGTCTTAATTTGCATTTCTCTGATCAATAGTGACTTGGAGCACCTTTTCATGTGACCGGAAATAGTTTCAATTTCTTCGTCTGAAAATTGTCTGTTCATATCTTTTGACCATTTGTCAATTGGAGAATGGCTTGAATTCTTATATATTTGAGTCAATTCTCTATATATTTTAGAAATGAGGCCTTTATCAGAACCTTTGGATGTAAAAATATTTTCCCAGTTTTCTGCTACCCTTCTAATCTTGTCTGCATTCATTTTGTTTCTACAAAAACTTTTCAACTTGATATAGTCAAACTTATCTATTTTGTGATTAATGATGACCTCTAGTTCTTCTTTGGTCACAAATTCCTTCCCCCTCCACAGGTCTGAGAGGTAAACCATCCTACATTGTTCTAATTTGTTTATAATATCATTCTTTATGCCTAGATCATGAATCCATTTTGACCTTATCTTGGTATATGGTGTTAGGTGTGGGTCAATGCCTAATTTCTTCCAGACTAGTTTCCAATTATCCCAGCAGTTTTTGTCAAATAGTGAGTTTTTATCCCAAAAACTGGGGTCTTTGGGTTTATCAAATACTAGATTACAATTGTCATTGAGTATTTTGTTCTGTGAACCTAACCTATTCCACTGATCCACTACTCTATTTCTTATCCAGTACCAAATGGTTTTGGTGACCACTGCTTTATAATATAGTTTTAGATCTGGTGCAGCTAGGCCACCCTCATTTGCATTTTTTTTCATGAATTCCCTTGAAATTCTTGACCTTTTGTTTTTCCAGATGAATTTTGTCGTTATTTTTTCTAGTTCAGTTAAATAATCTCTTGGGAGTTTGATTGGTATAGCACTAAATAGATAGATTAGTTTAGGTAGTATTGCCATCTTTATTATATTCGCTCGACCTATCCAAGAGCACTTGATGTTTTTCCAATTGTTTAGATCTGACTTTATTTGTGTGGAGAGTGTTTTGTAGTTTTGCTCATATAGATCCTGACTTTCCCTTGGCAGATATATTCCCAAATATTTTATACTATCGATAGTTATTTTGAATGGAATTTCTCTTTGTATCTCTTGCTGTTGCATTTTGTTGGTGATATATAAAAATGCTGATGATTTATGTGGATTTATTTTGTATCCTGCAACTTTGCTAAAGTTGTGGGTTAATTCTAATAGTTTTTTAGTTGATTCTCTAGGGTTCTCTAAGTAGACCATCATATCATCTGCAAAGAGTGATAATTTGGTTTCCTCATGACCTACTCTAATTCCTTTAATCTCTTTTTCTTGTCTTATTGCCAAGGCTAGCATTTCTAATACAATATTGAACAGTAATGGTGATAGTGGACAACCTTGTTTCACCCCTGATCTTATTGGGAATGGTTCCAGTTTATCACCATTACATATGATGCAAGCTGATGGTTTTAAATAGATGCTACCAACTATTTTAAGGAAAAGTCCATTAATTCCTATACTCTCTAATGTTTTTAATAGGAATGGATGTTGGATTTTATCAAATGCTTTTTCTGCATCTATTGAGATTATCATATGGTTTTTGTTAGTTTGGTTATTAATATAGTCAATTATGTTAATAGTTTTCCTAATATTGAACCATCCCTGCATTCCTGGTATAAATCCTACTTGGTCATGGTGTATTATTCTAGGAATGATTTTCTGTAATCTCTTTGCTAATATTTTATTTAAGATTTTTGCATCAATATTCATTAAGGAGATTGGTCTATAATTTTCTTTCTCTATTTTTGTTTTACCTGGTTTAGGTATCAGTTCCATTGCTCTTTTCTAATCATTTTCCCTAACATAGTTTTCTACACTGAGAGAAAACGCTTCTTTCCCTTGGGTATTATCCTAGAATTTACTTTTTTAATGGAGATTTCAGAATGAAAATGAACTTTTCAAAGACCAATGCATCAAATACAGCCCTCTCTATGAAAGTTACTTTTTTTTTCTTAATTGAAATTAAGGATAAAAACAATATTTTCAAAATATCTATACAAGTAAAAGGATCAAGAGAAATAGCTATAAAAGGAGCCAGAGAAGAAATAATTAGAAATACAGGCAAAAAACAAATTGCTGGTAGGTTATCAACACAGAGAGATAGAAAGCTATTTATAAAGTGCAGTAGTGGGCAAGAGGGTCAGATTCATGCACAGGAGTCAAACTGTCATTCAAAAGTTTATAGACTAAACATTACCATTGTAACAAGTAGACTAATTTAGAATTATAATCTCCTATACAATTACCAGAAATTTGATATCCTAAGATTTAAAGTTGAAAGAGATCTTAGTCCAGTCCCTTCATTTTACGGCAGAGGAGAATAAGGCCATAAAACTGACATTACTTGTTCAGGATCACAAGCCACTGATACCCTTTGCATTGCAGCATCCTGCCTTTTAAAAAAGACTTTATCCCAACCAGAAGAGAAATAATAAGAAGAATTAAAGAACCAGCTTTTCACAGGGAATCAGTATGGTACAGTGGGAACTTCATTCATAGCCAGAGACTTAGATTGCCCTGCTACTAGCTGTATGATCTTGAATAAGTCATTTTACTTTTCTGACTTAGGTTTCCTTATCTGTAAAAAGGGATGAAATCCATAGTCATCTAAGTCCCTTTTAGCTTTTACTCTATATGATCCTATCACTTATAAAAGCATGTACATAGCATGTCTTTGCAGGAGGGGCTGAGTAAGAATGTACCAAAAACTTATACTACTTGAATACCAAAGTTAAGAATTTTTAATTGGGCAAGGGAAATTTGTTAAGAGCTTACTCTGTGCCAATCATTGTGCTAAACACTTGGACTACAAAGAAAGATAAAATATAGATCCTAAATCTCAAGAAGCTCACAGCTTTATTGGAGGATACAAAATGAAGATAATTATGTATAAAGAAGATATATACTGTAAAAATTGAAGATGATCAATAGAAGAAAGATACTAGAATTTAAAAGATGTGGTAAAGACGTCTTATAGAAGGTGGAATTTTATCTGACATTTGAAGGAAGCCAGGAAGTAGAGATAAGAAGGGAGAGAATTCCCAGATTGAAGGACATCTAGTGAAAATTTTCAGTTTCGAGATAGAGTATTTTCTGTGATGAACAGCAAAGAGACAAGCGTCACTGGAATGGTGAGAAATTTGAGGCAAGGAGATAGACCAGGGGGCTCTTGCAATAATCCAGATGTTAGATGATGAGAGACTGCTTCAGGATGATGGCATTGTCAGAGAAGTCAACAAGACTTGACAATTGATTGGATATGTGGCGTGAGAAAGAGGGGTAAAGGATGACACTTAGATTGTGAACCTGGCTAACTGAGGATAGTGGTAGCCTCAAGAATAATAGGGAAGTATGTTTAACATATATTAGACTACTTGCCATCTAGGGGAAATTGGAACACAAAGTTTTGCAAGGGTTAACATTGAAGAATTATCCATGCATATGTTTTGAAAATAAAAAGTTTTAATTAAAAAAATAGGGAAGTTCAAAATAGAACAAAATTTTGGGGAAAGAAAATTACTTTTTTGAACATATTGTATTTATATATATGAGACATCTAGGTCAAGGTGTCTAAAAGGCAGTTAAAAATGCAAAACTGAAAATGTGGAGAGAAGTTAGCCCTGTATTAATAAATCTGAGAATCATCAAGATAGTAATGATCATTGAATCCACTTGATGAGATCACCAAGTGAAATACTTTGGAGGAAGAAAAGAAAGAACTTTTTTGAGCTTGGGGGAGAGATGGGCATTTTTGTAGGCAATAAAGAAACCGTTGTTAGTAAGAGAATGAAGATAAATGAAAAAATGGGGATGATAGAGGGATATCCCTGCTGAAGAAGACAGGGTGGAATGGAATCACTTGGCTTAGAGTAGGACTATATTTTCACATGAGACAGAGTTAAAGGAGGAAATAATATTAGAAGGCATTTGGGTGATGTGAGATAAGAAGAGGGGAGAAGAGGAAATTCTTAATGAATGGCCTTAGTTTTTGCATTGAAACATGGGGCAAATTGAATGGAGAAAGTGAGGGGAGAAGTTGCTGTCAGAAGTTTGAGAAAAGATGAAAAGGTTTAGAAAAGCTCCTTGATCTCTTCCTTTGCCTTCTATAGTCTTAGTACATTTATGTATTGTTAAAATATTCTCATTTCTTCATGGACTTACAAATGTGACCTTGTTAGAAGGTCTTTCATAAGATCATTGTCCTCATCTAGAAGTATTTGCTCCCTGTTTTGTATGTATGATATCTCATATCATCCTGCCTTTTAAGAAAGACTTTATCCCAACCAGAAGAGAAATAATGATAAGAATTAAAGAACCAACTTTTCCTTTTTTTTATTAAAGCTTTTTATTTGCAAAACATATGTATGGATAGTTCTTCAACACTGACCCTTACAAAGCTTTCCGTTAAAAATTTTTCCCCCTAATCCCCTTCCCTCCCCTAGATGGCAGGAAGTCCACTACATGTTAATTATATTAAAATACTTGACAAGTCAAATAGATGTATACATATTTCCACACTTATCTTGCTGTGCAAGAAAAATCCTATCTACAAGAAAAAAAATCTGAGAAAGGAAACACAATGCAAGCAAACATCAATAGAGAGCATAAAAATATTATGTTGTAGTACACATTTCATATCCCTCTCTCTGGGTGTATATGGCTTTCTTTACTGAACAATTGGAACTGGTTTGAAACATTTCATTGTTGAAGAGAGCCATGTCCATCAGAATTGATCATCATGTAATATTGCTGTTGCCATATATAATGATCTTCTGGTTCTGCTCATTTCACTCAACATCAGCTCATGTAAATCTCTCCAGGCCTCTCTGAAATCGTCCTGCTGGTCGTTTCTTACAGAACAATAATATTCCATAACATTCATATACCATAATTTATTCAGCCATTCTCCAATTGATGGGCATCCATTCAGTTTCCAGTTTCTAACCACTCCAAAAAGCTGCCACAAACATTCTTGCACATGTGGGTCCCTTTCCTTCCTTTAAAATTTCTTTGGGATATAAGCCCAATAGAAACACTGCTGGGTCAAAGGGTATGCACAGTTTGATAACTTTTTGAGCATAGTTCCAAATTGCTCTCCAGAATGGTTGGATCCAAAGAACCAACTTTTCAAAGGGAATCAGTGTGGTACAGTGGGAACTTCATTTATAGCTAGATTTAGGTTGCCCTGCTACTAGCTGTATGATCTTGAATAAGTCATTTTACTTTTCTGACTTAGGTTTCCTCATCTGTAAAAAGGGATGAAATCTGTGCATATCTAAGTCCCTTTTAGCTTTTACTCTGTGTTTTCATATCTCTGTTTGTCTCCTCTGCTACACTTAACTTTTCCATTTATATTATATTTTTACATGTGAATTGAAGATTCAGGATACGAAAGTACTCTGAGCCAAGAGTTAAACAGTCCCTATCCTCAAGCTCACAATCAAATAGGAGAGACAACAAGCAGAAGCCATTTTTGTTTTGTTGTTATTCATCTGTTCAGTCATGTCCAATTCTTCATGACTTCATGGATCCTAATACTCCAGGTCATTCTGTGCTCCATTGTTTCCTGAAGTCTGTCCAAGTTCATATTTGTTGCTTCCAAGACACTATTTCTCCATTTCATCCTCTGCCATCTCCTTTCTCCTTTTGCCTTCCAAATTTCACAACATCAGAGTCTTTTCCAATGAGTCCCATCTTCTCATTATGTGGCCAAAGTATTTAAGCTTCAGCTTCAATATTTGATCTTCCAGTGAATAGCCTAAATTAATTTCTTTAAGTATTGACTTATTTGGTCTCCTTACTGGCCAAGGGATTCTCTATGGTCTTTTACAACAACACAATTTGAACATATTAAATCTTTGGCACTCAGCTTTTTTTACAGTCCAATTCTCACAGTCATGCATTGCTACTGGGGGAAAAAAAGTATAGTTTGATGATATGGATCTTTGTCAGCAAGGTAATATCTGCTTTTTAGTGTACTGTACAGATTTGCTATAGCTTTACTTCTTGGAAGCAAAAATCTTTTAATTCCATGATTGTAGTCACGATCTGCAGTGATCTTTAAGCCCATCAATATAAAATCCGACACTTCATTTTTTTTTCCTCCTGTTTTCTAGGAAGCAATGGGACCAGTTACCAAGATCTTAGTGCTTTGCATGTTTCTTTATGATCAGCTTCAGGCCTGCTTGTAGCATCTCCTCTTTTACGCTCATCAAAATGCTCCTTAATTTTTCTTCTCTTTCTGCTATTAAAGTGGTATTGTCTGCATATCTGAGCTTGTTGATATTTCTGGCAAATAAATTCCAGCTTTTGATCTGTCTAGCCTGGCATTTCACCTGATGTGCTCTGTATATGTTAAATAAGTAAATACTAAGACTACAGAAGGCAGAGAAAAAATCAAAGAGTATCAATAATGGTGTAGAAAAAGGAGTTTCATCTGAGCCTTCAGTGTGACAAGGAATCCTTTCGTATCTCCCTAAGTAATTCACTATCTCACTTACCACCATAGCTTTTCTAAATCTTTTCATCCTTTCTTTATTTATTTAACATATACAGAATATATGTATATGTTAAATAAACAATATACAATCTTGTTGTACTTCTTTTGTTTCTTGATCCCCATGCAAGTTATTCAGGAGACAAATAAAGTGATCTGTTATTTACATTGCTTTGAGGACTTGATATATAAAGGATAAATAAGAAATAATTAAATTAAGAATTAAAGGATGTGGCAAAAGGCCTATAGAAGATGGGATTTTAGTTGGGATTAAAGAAAGCCAGGGAAGGCAGAAAGGGCAAATGAAGAAGGAAAACATTCAAGGCATAAGGGACAACCAGAGAAAATTCCCAGAGCTGAGAAATGGATTGTTCTTATTCATGGAACAACAAATAATTCATTGTCACTCAACTCGTGTGTATGAGTGCTTTTGTGTGTGTGTGAAGGAGGGAGGGTAGAGAATTGTTTTAAAATATAAAAAACTGGAAGGGTTGAAAAAGAAGACTGATGATAGTGTTTTTAAAGGCCAAATAGAGAATTTAGTATTTGATCCTGGAGATTATAGGGAACAAATGAGTTTATGAAGGGCAGGGTTGGTGTTAAAATGGTCAGATTTTAGTCTGAGTGAGTGAGAGTGAGTTGTTTTATTGAATTTTCTATTCAGTTTTTTTAAAAAAAAATTATGTATATTTAAATGATTTGAAGACTTATTTTTTATCCAGAGAAATTCTATTATATACTTAAATATTGAAGAAAATAAATAAGAACAGTCTTTTGTTTTCTCATAGGTTTTCTTATGCAACATTCAGTGATTCCAACATCATTTCAATTGTGGTGGACAAAGCTATCTACATAGCTAAGAAAAACAGCCATTTTGTTGAAGTATGGGACAAGAAAGCGGAGAAACTTTGTGTACTAATAGACTGTGTGCAGTTTTTAAAGTAATTTTCCATTTAAAAAAATTTCATGTCTTTAAGAATAAATATCTTTTAGAAGCTCTGTCCAGTATGACATAGCTCACATTTTATATAGGCAAGATTAAAAAGAGAATGGTCATATTCTTGAATCTTTTGAACACTTAATATTATTTTAGGTATATACTAGATTTTATATCAATAAAGTAAAATCCTGTTAGTGTCACAGGTTGTTATTGAATAAGCCCTTTAAAATACACATTTACTTTATTATTGGTGGAATCTGAGCTGTGAAATGGGCAAATTCATGAAATATTTGAGTTATTTCATGATAACATGCTGTCATATCTGATCATTTTAAAAATATTTACTTTTTAATCACTGTTTCTTTCCTTGAAGATGTGAAAATTTTTCTGTATATTCTGTTTTAAAACAATATTTAAAATGATCTTTTTTCTGTTTATATCCTCACCTGACCTTATCATTGAAAGATATTTTATATTGGTTTAGGACAGAATTTAAAATATTTCTGTTCATTCTGTTTAATTATCTAAATGACTATGAAAAAATATCTTTTAAAATACTTTTTGGAAGTCTTTTGACTTCCACATTGTGTGTGTGTGTGTGTGAATGTGTGTGTGTGTAGAGTAGAATTAAAGGGGTACATCATATATATATATATATATATGTATATATTCCACTAAATTCCAAACTTTTTGAATAGCTCCATCTTACCTTGAATTTCCTCTTGTTTTTCATTAAATATTCTATGCTCAGATAGTAAAGTTTATTGGATTTTGGCATTCTGAATTTAAAATAGTTTAGAAACCTTCAAAAAGTTCAATTTAAATATAAAAAATGTTCTAAACCTCTAATGAAACTCTTATTGATGTTTTCAGGGAGCATACAGGAAGCAAGGAATCAAAACATAAAATGACTTATTCTGGAAGAGTGAAAACCCTCTGTCTGCAGAAAAATACTGCTCTCTGGATAGGTACAGGAGGAGGTCACATTTTATTGGTTGATCTTTCAACACATCGCATCATACACATAATTCAGAACTTTTGTAATTCTGTTAGAGCACTGATGACAGTCCAGTTAGGTAAATCGAATTCCTTTCTTTTTTATCCTGAAAAAATAATTAAAGTTTATTTTCTATGTCTAATATCTATGTTTAAAAATTAAGAATAATGTAAATATAAGATAAATAGATACAAAAAGAGCAGAAAAGATATAATTGAAATAAAGAATAGATGCTAACAGACGTTTCAGGTAAATTTAACACTATATTTAGTAACCAAATTTGCATAAGTTTTCTGTTAGCAAAAGAAAAAAAGGAAACATTCTGATTTGTAGTTTTAACTTACTTGCAAAAAAAAGGACCTATATATTCATCTATAAAGCCTACCTTTCTTAGAAATGTAATCAAGAAAAAAGTTTTAACTTCAAGTCCATTGTTTTTTCTGTATTGCAGCCTTTCTCACACCAAGCTCTGGCAACACATCTCACAGTAAATCCCATTATTCACTATAGTATGCTGCACTTTCATTTTAATTTTAGATATATATCATCACAGAAAACATTATCATAACATTAGACTTTGACTCAGAAGAGCTGGATTCCAGGAACCTAAAGAGAAATGGCTCTGCTGAGTGATAGAAAACACGTCCCTTCACAATTTGGAGCTTCACCTTTTGCATATATGTAATTTATAATATTTTTAAATCATATTTATGCTAACATATAACTAAAACATATTTATACTAATATATATATTCTCACTGTGTGAGAAAAGAACCTTAAGTTGGTTCTTTTCAACAATAAGGTGATTCAAGATAATTCCAATAGACTTATGATGAAAAGAGCCATTCATGTTCAGAGAGAGAACTATGGAGACAAAGTAGATCAAAGTATACTTTTTCATCCTTTTTGTTGTTGTTGCTTATTTACTTGGTTTTTTTTCTTGTTTTTTCCCTTTTGATCTGATTTTTCTTGCGTGGCATGATGAATATGGAAAAATGTTTAGAAGAATTGCACATGTTTAACTTATATTGCATTGCTTGCTATCTATGGTAGGGAGGAGAGGGAGAAAAATTAGGAGTACAAGGTTTTGCAAAGGTGAATGTTAAAAACTATCTTTTCATATACTTGGGAAATGATTTTAGCAAATATTTTATTTCTTATTTTCTTTTTTTATAAAGGGAGCCTAAAAAATGTCATGCTCGTTTTGGGGTACTGCCAAAAAAGTAATGAAAGTACTCAGGACCAAAAAGGTAAAGTCCAGTAGAAAAAAACTGTATCTGGAAATTCTAACTAAAACTTATCTAATGATTAAATAAAAATTGTGTATATGTATAGACACACACACACACACACATACTAGAGCTAAAGCTCTTGTAATCTTGGGATGTATTAAGAGAGACAGCTTTGAAGTAGACACTTGAAGGAATTAGAGTGGTAGTTCCACTGTATTCTATCCTTTTCAGACCTCATCTGTAGAATTGCATTCAGTTCTAGCCAGCATAGTTTAAAGACATTGATAACTTTGTGTCCAAACAAGGACAATTAGAATGGTAAAAGACTTTCAATCCATTTTTATATGAGCAGAAATTGAAGGAACTAGGTATATTTAGCCTGGAGAAATCTGGGAGGAACATGATAGTTGATTGTTCTCTTAAATCCTAGAGAGCAGAATTAAAAGCAATTGAGTAAGAAGTAAAAAGAAGGAACTTTAGACTTGATGTCAGGAAGAGCTTGTTAACAATTAAAACTGTTCAGAAGTAGAATGAATTACTTCTAGATTGGGTTCACCATCCTCAGAGGACTTCAAGAAGAAGCTGTGTCTCCACTTGTAGAAGTGTTTTAGTGGGAGTTTGCTTAAATATATAGGGTGTGGCCTGTGCCAACTCTCAAATTCTATCATTATGTTATTTCTTTGAAGCAGGGAGCTACTGGTGAGGTTCTTCCTGTGCTAATACAAATCAACAGTTTCTTCATAATTTGGGATTGATTTTCTGGGGCACTAAGAAGTTAAGTGATCTAATCAGAGTCCCACAGCCTTTGGGACTGCATCAAACCTTTGGAATCAGACTTGAGCTGCATCAAAGGTAGTCCTGCAGTGCTGGTCTTCCTGACCACCAGGCCAACCTAATGCAGTATGTCAGCATTTTGTCTTCAAAAATAATATTATTGCCAGCAAATATAATTTTTGATTAATGAATGCCAATATTCTTATCAGTTTGTGTTTGTTACATGTAATATGTTTTTTCAGTTTAGTATATGTAATAAGTACACAAATGCATTTGTAGATTCATATTTTCTGATGACCAATTTTTTTTTTTGCTTTGCTTTTTGCTGAGGCCCAAGGTCACACAGCTAGGGAATGTTAAGTGTCTGAGACCAGATTTGAACTCAGGTCCTCCTGACTTCAGGGCTGGTGCTCTATCCACTGCACCACCTAGCTGCCCCTTCTGATGACCAATTCTAAGTGAGATTGCCATCAATGCACCAAGGACTTATACTTCAAGTGTGAGACTTTCAATGTGAAAATTCTCTCCATTCTCACAGATTTCAAACCACCTATGATTTATAATCAGATAGAATTGTCTGAGATTTTTTCCCTGGTCATAGAGCCAATACATGTCAGACAGGTCTTAAACACATATCTTCCTAACTCCATGGGATACTATGCTGCCTAAGATAGAATATTACCAACAAATAATACACAATATCTTTCTGGGTTGCCTTTTAAAACTTGTTTTGTTTTATTTTTGCAGAAATGGAGTCTTGTTTGTCTGTATGGGACATTAACCTACCACATGAGGTGGAAAACTTGGAGAAGCACACAGAAGTTAGAAAAGAATTAGCTGAAAAAATGAAAAGTACTTCCATGGATTAAGAAAGCTCATTAGAAACCACACTTGTTCTGTGCTTTTCTCTTATTTTAAACAATTGTTTGATAGCTTCTTTTATAATAATTACAATAAAACATTCATTTTTGCATATGGCTTAATATAAATGTACAAATGTCTATATTTTTAATTTGACTTTTATATTATATATAATTACATTATATATAATATGACTTTTATAATATGACTTTTATATAACTACTAACATAAAAAAGTTCAGGATTCTAAGCATAAAACAGTATTTTTAAAACAGAAGTGTTATTATAGTTTTATAATGAATTTATTAATAAGATAAAGGAAATAGAATACTTATTTATATTATGCATATTTGGAAGGTATGAACCCAATTGTTAATTCGTCAACTAAATCCAATAGATAGGGAAAATTGTTAATGATAATGAACATCATTTTCTATTTGATAAATTCTAATGCTGAAATATTTGTTTTGTAAATCAAAATTTCAAAATAATTTGGATATCATTACATCTACTATAATATATCCCTATAACATATCTAATTAAATTTCTTATAATTTTGCTAATTTTTTATGCATAATAGTTACATCATTATTATAATGACTGAGTTCCAAATTAAAGTATTGCCCAGCTTGAAAGAATGCTATCAGAAGTATGGCTATTGGAAAATTCTATGAGCTATAGGATACCTTTTATCCCCTCTGATGAGAAATACCTACAACAATGTAGTCTCATGTAAAATAAGTAATCTCTTTCTCTCTGTCTCTGCCTCTCTGTTTCTCTCTCTCGCTTACATATACAAACACATACACACAGAGTAATAAAAGCTCTGAATTAGTTGTAACATGTTTACTATGCAGTGTGTCCCTTTACTTTTTCTTCAGACACTTATTTTATTTTAATTCTTCTAAAATATCTATACTTCCATTTCATTCTGGTAAAGGCCTTATTTTTAGGACTGGAGACATTGCTTGCATTCTTTTATATTAAAGAGAAAAATACTAAATATTTCATTGGCTAGCTTAAAGAGAAAGGTTTTGTTGTGTGATTGCTAAAAGTATTTGATAACTTTGAAAAACCATTTTCCATTTTTTTATCTCGTGTTCTTCGCTCTGAGACATCTCAGAGCAGATATTTACTCCAGTGATTTGTTTGGGTCTTTAACTTATAAGTAATTTTAAATTCTTAACCTTGGGAGTCATTCTGTTTTAAAGATAGCTGCTTGAATTTCCATAGGCTTGATAAGTAAGAGATGTTTGTTTTTTTAATTGATTTTAAGATGTTGTTACTTTACATTTACATCCAATTTTCTAAGCCAGAAACATTTATATGTGAATTATTTTTATCATAAAAAGAAACTTTTAAAGATAATATTTGATAAGACTTTTATTTATAACTTATTTTTAGTTCTTAAAGTATTCATGCTAAAATGATGATATAGTAAATAAAAAAGATAAAGGAAGGGGTATATTTATATCAAGCATAACAAGTTTTAATTTTTGTTTTGTCTTGATTATTTATTATATGTCACTGTAATTACCCACATATTTAATAAGAGTTGGCTTGCAATCTGTGTTTACTAGTGATTTAAAATAGAAAGGAAGGAATGAAAATTCAGGGAAAGAAGACTTATTAGGTATTTATTTATTATGTGCAGTGCAGTTATTCAAATATGAACAAAATCAAAGATAGTCTCTTGCTCTTGAGGAGCTAACATTCTAATGGAGGAAGACAACACAAAAGAGAGCTGAAAAGTGAGGGAATGGGAGAATAAAGATACCTGGCACTTGGGCATGTTTTTGAATGCCAAAATGTCAGAAACAGCCAGAAGGGGAATGATTTTTGGAGTCCTCATAAAGCTTAATCTAAGGAAATGAAGGCTGGCTAGCCAGAGACCCTCCACAGGATTGGGATCACGGGAGAAATTAACCAATGTTAGAATAGGAAGGGAGAGGATTGGTGGAGGTATTACAGAATGAAAAAAGGCCATATGATCATTTGAATATTATAGGATGACAGCTCCCTGGATGGTAAAGGAAGTTTCAGGATAATAGTAGCAGACATAGATTTGAACTGCAGAAAGTAAGAAGTAGAGGCAGCAGCAATGAAAGTTGAGTAGCTTAAGCTCATCCATCAACTGGAAGGGCAGGTCTAGTGGAAGGATTTTCTAGGGTGAGAAATCCATAGAGTTAGTTAAATGCTCCAGGTGAAGAGGTCCCAGGAAATGAAAGAAGTACCTCACTGAGACAGCAGCAGAAGAAAGGTTTTGAAATCTAGCAAATCAGCAGTACCCCTACAGGTGATTGAAGACTGGTCAGTGTAGACCCATTCATACAATTTAGGTCCCAGGAGGAAATTACCATTGTGAGAAGAAAAGCAGCTGGCAGAAGATATTCCATTAGCGACGGGGAGTACCGAAATAACTGAGGTGGAAGACTTAATTGTGGGACTGGGGACAAGAGTGTGGGGAAAGGAAAAATAGGACTCTGGGAAAAATGGGAAAAACTTAAAGGGATTATACATATCTTATTTGAAACCTGGAAACTATCATATGCTCCTAAAAGTTTTTATTTCATTCATTTTAATAACCTGTTTTCTTTGTGATTACTTAATACTAAAATAGTACAAATGCATTGAAATGATGTTAAGGGTTATAAAAACCTTCATACCTTTTACCCAGAAGTGTCAATTTTTTAAATTGCAGGTAATTCATGGAAGTGGGGGATGAAATTTTAGGAACATAATATTAGCTCTATTTGAAATGACCCTAGCAGTAACCAGAAGTTGGGATAATGGCCTTTGTGAACTAAAAAATAGTGCTTTTGAAAAAGTTTCTTTTGGAGAGGGCCTTTGTAACATGAGATACTTTTTAATAGGAACAGTTCTTGTTTCTATGCTTTGGTCAGGAGGCAGCCCTGACAAAGGGTATTCTAGAGTGAGACAACTGGAAAGTAGAAAGCTAGTCTAGGAGTGGAATGAAAATTAGTTAGCCTGGGCCCCTTCACAAAATGGAGGTCATAGTAGCAACTTCTCCATGAAGAAAGACAGGGTGGGTGAGAAGTCCACAAGCATATTGAAATGAAGAAATTCCATGATAAGACAAAGAGGCATGGTTTTGAATTTGGAAAGTGAGAGCCAGGAGAGACATTAAGGTATAGTGGCTTGGGTGATGGTGCAAAATTGGAGGCTCCAGGAGGCACTCATAAATAGGAAGAGAAGACCTGGTGATGGCATATTCCAGGGTGAGAAATCTACAGGGAATGCTAAATGTTCCAGGGCAAGGAGGAACCAGATGAAAAAAAAAAAAAAAAGCATCACAATGAGACAGCAGCAGAATCAGTCTCAAAGTTCAAAAAGTCAGAACAGAGTCATGAAAGTTGGAAGGCCTGTGCTTCTCCACAAAATAAGGACCTCAGGAGAAATTGGAGATGAGACCAGAGAAAGATTATTACAGGATAAGAAGGCCACAGTATTGTTGCGTGAATAGAAAGGAGGTCCCCAGACACTGAGATAGCAGCAGAGGTGTGTTTTTGAAGTCTGGAGAGTCAAGAGCAGGGAGAAAGGTGATGGAACTGAGCCCCTCCACAAAATAAAATCCACAGGAGCAGTTAACAAATGGGAGAAATGAGAGAACCTGGTAGACAGAAATGCTAGAGGTAGGACACAAGGATAGTGGTGAGACTCAGGCCCTGAGAACATATTTTGAGGAAGAGAGAGTAATAATCGTATGGTTTTAAAGGCTAGTTAGTCAGACCAAGTTCATGATACAAATAGTTTTACAATTCAGAAAGCTGAGAGCAGATTCAGGAGAGGTCATGGTTTTGAGGTTCAGAAAGACAGAAATAAGACCTGGAGGGGAATGAAAATCAACCTTAATGAGCCCTTACAAGGACAGGACTGGGAGGTTAATGAAATATAGGCAGCTCCACAAAATGGAGGTTCCCTGAGGAAGTCAACAATGGGAAAGAAAATCAGAATAGGGGAACAAGATGG
This sequence comes from Myrmecobius fasciatus, assembly GCA_023553655.1. Classification (NCBI taxonomy): domain Eukaryota; kingdom Metazoa; phylum Chordata; class Mammalia; order Dasyuromorphia; family Myrmecobiidae; genus Myrmecobius; species Myrmecobius fasciatus. The sequence goes on along the minus strand of JAJPUD010006304.1, from coordinate 94,502 downwards.
GAGGACAGGCTGTTATGATGGATGTTGAAGAAATACCCATACAAATGTTTTGCAAATGAAAAGCTTTAATAAAAAAAAATAAAATGAAATCCTTCAGAAAAAAAAAGAAAGAAAGAAAGGTGCCATTGGAGCACATCAGCCCAGAGAAGCTGAGACAAGATAGTGGGGAGTAGATAGGACGTTGCTGGGTTCTCCCAGGCTTCCTTTAGAGTCATGAGATCAAGCCTCTGAACGGATTTTGGAGTGACAGAAACCATAAACATTCAAAGTGTAATAATTTTCCAGCTTAAGATATCTTGGAAGGACTTCAGGAAAGGTCTGTCTCAATTTGTCAGGGGGGAATATGGCTCAGTACAGGCATGACCCAGAGAGGCCCAGTGTAGATCAACAGACCAACTGTGAAACCCCCAGTGCAACTACAGAAGACAATTTTTGAGTCCCTGAAGCCCAATATAATAGATGAGACTTGGCCAGACCCACCCAGCACAGTGGGAAAGTCTGTAGCATCACCAACCTCAACTCAGTCAGTGAGAATCCTCTGTCACCCTGCAGAGGAAGCTCAGAATAATTTCTCCTCTGCCTAAGAGCAGACTTCAACTTTTAAAAATGAGCAAAAAAGCAAAAAGAGCCCGGATTTTAAAGAGCTACTATGGAGACAGGGAAGATCAGAACAAAAATCAGAAGAGGACAGTAAAGGCAAAATGCCTTCAAATGAACCCCCAAAGGGGGATATGAAGTGGCCTCCAGCTCAAGAATTTTTTGGAAGAGTTCAAAAAGCATCTTAGAAGAAGAAAAATGGAAAGAATTGAGAGCTATGCAGGGTAGTTATGAAAAAAAAAATTTGGGGGGGGGGAATCAATACCTTAGAAAAGGAAGCATAGAAATTGAAGAAAACAACTCCTTCAAAAATAGAATTGGTGAAATGGAAAAAAATACTGAACCAAACTACGCCTTTAAGAGTACAATTGGCCAAATGCAAAGGCGATAAAAAGTCTAACTGAAGAAAATAATTCATTAAAAATTAAAATTGGACAAATGGAAGTGAATGATTCAATGAGACATCAAAATTCAGTCAAACAAAATTTTAAAAAATTAAAAAATAGAAGAAAATATAAAATAACTCATTGGCAAAAACAACTGACCTGTAAAATAAACACAAGTGAGATGTCTTTCAAGAAATCATCAAGGAAAACTTTCCTGAATCATAGAACCAGAAGGTAAAATAGTTATTTAAAGAATCCACTAATCACATCCTGAAAGAGATCCCAAAATGAAAACTCCATGGAATATTATAGCTAAATTCTAGAATTATCAGATCAAAAAGAAATTACTGCAAGCAATTAGAAAGAAACAATTCAAATATCAAGGAACCACAATTAGAATTACCCAAGATCTAGCACCTTACACATTAAAGAATAGAAGGATCTGGAATAAGGCAAAGGAGCTTGGGCAACAACCAAGACTCACTGAACTACCTAGAAAAACTAAGCATTATCTTTCCAAAAAAGTGGAAATTCAATGAAATAAGATTTGGGTTGTAGATTCAGTAAAGGCTGAGGGGAAAATCTATATCTAGGGATGATGGGTCAGGCAAGGAGTAATCATGGAGCCTGGGTACTGGCTAAGAAGCAGGAACAAAAGAAAATAGCAATCATTATGTCTCTGACTTTAGAGTGGGTCTTAGATCCATTTCTGAACCCAATCTGAAGACAGAAGTATGGCAAAACTTATAGTTTTATCACTGAAATTACAGTCTTCCAGCTGGTTGAGAGCAGCTGGGTCTTATAGCAATGCCTGGAGTGTTCAGGGAAGACTAGCACCTCTGATGAAAGGACTTGTTGAGTTCTTTTTAATGCTAAATGCAATTGCTTATTTATATAACTTTTGCCTAGAATTGACAAAAAAGTTAAAGAACCATTATTCCCTTATTAAATAGCTATGTATGTCCCTATTCTTCTTTATGGAAAATTTCTATAATAATGTCAGGTGATTAGTATGAACATGATATTAGATCTTTATCTTTTAGGCTAATACTGGAATACATCTGAGTTATTACAATAAGACACTGAAATGAGATTTGCATTTTTAGCCTAGAATTTTAGTGCTTTCTGTATTCCAAATAATTAAAGTATTTAGGCTTAACATCTATTACTAGTTACATATTCCTATGTAAGTTAAGGTTCTTTAATTTCTCTTAATGATATGAAGATAATTAGACAAATAATGCAAAGGTTCATGAAACCAGGATAGCGTAACTGTCTCAGTTCTGTGTTTAGGAAAGGAATATCAGTGCAATTAGAAGAAGAATGGTTTGTAGTCTATCTTGTAATTTCCTTAAAGAAACATTCATTTTCGCAGTTATTCATTTGAACATGGCTAGATGTTGAAAATGTATTATTGTAAATAACTTACTTAATAGGCACTGTTCTAAAATTTATCATTCAATCTATGTATCCTATCTCGGAAACTTTTGTTACTATTGAAGTTAATCAGGCACCTTTTAAATGAATTCATTTTTACTTAAAGTCCATCTTATAAAAACTATTCTATTAATTTTAGTGGAACTGAATCCTAATAGGAAGATAAATAATTGGATTCTATTTTTTTATATTTGAGTTTCTTAGATATATCAATATAACAGTTGACCAATTTAAAATTGTAAAATTCTGGTCTAAAAGTTTTAAATTTTGATTTTATATTAGCAAAAACATAAGGTTTTAGTTAATTTTCATTATTTGACCAGGTTATTGTGAAAGTGATTTAAATCTGCACTAAAATCAATTTCATAAATTTTTAAGAAGAGAATCTCTACAAATGACCTCAGTCTAAGACAGTCAGTTGGAAATTGTTTGAAACCACACCCGGACCAAAGAGTTGCATCAGATAGTATTACAAAAACCTAAAAGCTATATGAGATGAGACTTCTGAGCCTTAAATGGACAATTTTGTTTGTTTAATTTTTCCCTTTAAGTCTTTTATCTGTAAGGTTTACTTATGAAAGAACATTGTCCTTTGGTATTGTTAATGTGTCAATCAATTGCTCCATTTTCTCTCCTCACATTGTTACTCATTAAAAGCTTCATAGTTCAGAACCTTTAATGAAGTGTTTGTATTATCAGTGTGTGATTCATTGAGGAGACTTTTCTCAATTAGAATCAAATGGGGAAATAGGAGAAATTTATATTTCTCTCCTATATTTAATTACTAATTACTGAATCAAGGCCAATGTTTTCCTCCTTTTCTACTTCCTCATCCAGAAACCAACCAATTAGGGAAATCTCTTTAACCAAGCCAAGATCTAACCAGACATTAAAAGCTATTCTAAGTTTGAGCTAATGCATATACTGTGTTTGTTCAGACAGTTCTAGGGAAATGTTGATTCTTCCTATTATCAAGACTGATATGGAAATTGATGTCTTTTTGGCCAAGATTTGAGCGGCTTTAAGTCACATACCCCAAGACCTTCATTTTAATATAGCTCATACTTCCCATTATGTTAACCAATCCAAGTCAATTGCCATCACTCAAGAACTCCAACTCTTAGAAGGGTATATAAACTGTGTCACACACTACATGACAACACATCCATTAGGAGTCTTTGGTCTAAGAGAGATGGCCAAATGATCTTCCTTTTTTTAATAACCTGCTACTCTTATTGATAAAATATTTATATTACCTAGAACCTATATCTTGAATCTTTATAATTGCCACAGTTTACATTATTCTTAATTGATTTTTAAATTTGCTGAAACCTGGTTTTTCTCCCTCACATTCCCCACCCCAGTTGAAAAATAAAAGCAAAATCCCTCTAACAAATATATATAGTTAGTAAAAAAAAAAATTATCATTTGTTTAGGCTGAACTAAAAAAAAAAGTTTCATTCTGCCTCCTGAATCCATATCTCTCTGTTAAGATATGGACGGTATACTTCATCATTTTTGTCTCAGATCTATTTTGTGCATTTCTCTAACTAATAGTAATTTGGAGCATTTTTAAATGACTATACATAGATAGTCTGTATTCCCTTGATAATTGCCTATTTATATATACTTGGATCATTTATCAATTGGGGAATAATTATTCTTTTCAATTTGAATCATTTGCATATATATTTTTGAAATGATACCTTTATCAGAGAATCTAGCTACAAGTATTTTTTCCCACTTCATTGTTAACTTTTTTTATATTGACTTTACTGGATTTGCTTTTGCAAAACATATTTAATATATATAATCAAAATTATCCATTTTATTTTCTATTTTTTCCAGATCTAATAGATACTTTTTTCCCAACATGTTTATGATATGACCTTTTATATCTTGATCATGTGTTCATTTGGAGTCTATCTTGGTATAAGCTGTTAGGTGTTAATCATTAGTTTTTCACAATGGCAAACTTTTCCATAATGGTAGAACTCTTCAGTTGGGAAAAAAAACAAAAACAAACAACCAAACAAAAACTTTGGCAGAACCCATATAATAAAATTCTCTAAAATTAGTTTTTTAATGCCTATTTACAAATAATATATGTTTCATTTTTTAAAGAAGAAAACAACATCTCTTGATGTTCTATTTTATTTTATTTGTGAAGCAGTCAGGGTTGAGTGACAGAGATAGTAAGTGTCAACTCTCTTTGGCTGCATTTGACCTCAAGACCTCCTGTCTCCAGGGCCAGTCTTCTATTATACTAACACACAATTTTAAAAGCACTGGTTTCAACTTATTTTGTTCCACAAAACTTTCTAATTTTGCCAGCATTTTTTAGCAAATAGAAGTCCTTAACAAAGTAACTTTTGAGTACCAAGAGTAGTTTCTTTGCTTCTGTATGTAGTATGCATAATCATAATACATACATACAGACATAGTGCACATAATTCTACTGAAGTATTTTTAAAATCAATACCAAATTGTCTTGAGAATTATGGTTTTGTGAATTAGTTTGAAATCTGGTGTCGACAGGTTCCATATTCTCACTATTTTCATTATTTCTCATGAAGTTTCTAACCTATTTTTGCCTTCATGAATTTAATCATTTTTTCTAGTTCTAAAAGTTAATCATTTTGTAGTTTGATTGTTAATGTCATTGAATAAGCAAATTAATTTAGATGATACAATTTTATTATACTAATGAGATAAAGTTCTTAGCAAAATTTATATAAGCATATAGTAAGTGCTTAATGAGTGTTTGTTCTCATCCCCGTCTCTCCAAACACACACAAGCACTACCCATGAGCAATTAATAGTGCTCCAGTTATAGAGGTCTATTTTGGGGATGTAGGAGTGTTAAGGACCATGCCTAAGTGTGAACCCCAGAAAGTCTATAAAGGGTTAAAGGGAATTGTACTATTAAGGGGCAGGTTGGTTCTCTGAAAGCTCCCACAGCTGTGAATCATAACACACTTGAAGGAATTGCAAATCAGTCTTTACTGATGAAGATGTTGCTTGTAAATTGGGAGTGGAATAAATTGGAGGGAAGAGGATAAAGGTCAGAGATTGCAACTGCCTCTCAGTCTCCTTATATCATTACCATCCTCTCACATGAAGGGATCTATTCTGTTGGTCAGAATTAGATTCCCCAGGTCCCATAACACCCAGCATCTACTAGCAGGCTGCTGCCATAACATGGGTGTTCAAAGAGAATTACCACTTTTAGTGTGAGGACTTGCCAAGCCCTTTTCAAAGTTGCTCATCCTAGCATGAAACTCTCACTTGTGGCTTCACATATAGCTTTGCAGTAACCATACTCCAATAAACCATCTTGGCAGATGGGCTAAAGCCAATTGAAGGTAACCAAGAAACCACAAATTCATTAGTGAATTAGTGAAGTGTCTACCGCAAGCATCTGAAGACTTTCCACAGTACCATAGGTAGATGAAAACAGCTTGTTCCAGCCTCCAGGAAGGTAACCAAAATAGGTGCTGTAAAACTTGTTCAGACATCGATTATACTAAGGTCATCCACTGCATTCTTGGCCATTGCTGGCCATTCTGACTTCAGTCTCGCCACTGGATTTTTGTGACTGGAAAAGAGGGAAGCTGATAACTTTGTACAATTCTGCCTCACTTAAGTCAAGATATCACCCAACAACAGGTCTGTTTTTATTTCTGTTAAGTAGTCATTTGGAACTGATGTTAGATAGTACTTAAATGTATCTTGGTAGATAGATTCCCAAGTATTTCATAATTCTGTAGCTATTTATTATTATTATTATTATTATTATTATTGCTGAGGCAATTGGGGTTAAGTGACTTGCCCAGGGTCACACAGCTAGGAAGTATTAAGGATCTGAGGCTAGATTTGAACTCAGGTCCTCCTGACTTCAGGTCTGGTACTCTATCCACTGCACCACCTAGCTGCCCCCCCCCCTGTAGCTATTTTAAATGGAATCTCTCTCCATCATTTCTTACTGAGTTTTATTGGTATACCTTAAGAATTTATGTGGATTTAATTTTTATCTTCTTTGTTTTGTTTTGCTGAGGCAAGTGGGGTTAAGTGACTTGCCCAGGGTCATACAGCTAGGAAGTGTTAACTTTTTGAGACCAGATTTGAATTCAGGTCATCCTGACTTCAGGGCTGATGCTCTTTCCACTGTGCCACCTAGCTGCCCTATTTAATTTATATCTTGCAAGTTTGTTATTGTTTCAATTAATTTTAAGTGACTTTTTAGGGTCATCTTCAATATCCAATAATTTTGTTTCTTGTACCTATGCTTTTTTAAACTTATTATTATAGTCATTTTTAATACCATATCCAATAGAAATGGTGAAAATGGAATCCTTATTTCATTCCTGATTTTATTATAATTTAGTTTATTCTCATTACATATAATGCTAGCTTGTAATTTTAAATATATTCTATTTATTATTTTAAGTAAAGATCTATTTTTCTATGTTATCTAGCATTTTTAAACAGAAATAAGTATTAAAGTTTTTTCAAAGGTTTTTCTTAAAACATCCATTGATATAATCACGATTTCTATTGTTTTTGTTATTGTTAATCAAATTTGTAATTTCCTGATATTAAACTAATCCTGTATTCCTGTTCATAGTTATAATCTCTGTGATATGTTGTTTTATATCCTCTTTGCTAATGTTTTATTTAAAATTTTTGCTTTAAAGTATATTATAAATATTAGTGTATTCCCTTTCTGTTTTGACTTGTTTTGATTTATGTGTCAAGATTATATTTGGTTCATAGAACAAATTTTTACTTTTTTGAAGTTTATGTTACATTAGAATTAATTCTTCTTTGGATGTTGGATAGAATTTACTGGTGAATATATTTGATCTTGGAGTTTTATCTTTAGGAAGTTCATGTATGGATTGTTTAATTTCTCCCTTCTAAGACTGACATATTTAAATTCTCTATTTCAATTTTGTGTTAATTTTAATATTTTATAATGCATATTACTTCATTTAAGTTGTCATTTTATTAGCCTACATTTAGGCAAAATAATTGCTTGTTGTTCAATCATTTTCAGTAGTGTCCAACTCTTCATGACCCCTTTTGGGGTTTTCTTGGAAAAGATACCAGAATGGTTTGCATTTTCTTCTCCAACTCATTTTACAGATAAAGAAACAGAGGCAAACAGGATTAAGAGAACTGACCAGGGTAATATAGCTAGTGTCTTAGGCCAGATTTTAAGATTTTATAATTCTTCCTGACCCCAACACCAGCACTTTATCCATTGCACCATCAAATGACCCCCAAATAGTTTCTAATTTCCTATAACACTTTTTAATTTGTGATGTCTTTTTCATATCAATGCAAACAATTTTATTTCCCTTTCTTCTTTTTAATCAAATAGCTAATAATTCCCCCCACAAAAAACAACTCCTAATTTAATTAATATTCAGTTGTCTATTTTGTTTTCTCTCTTCATTAATTTTCAGGATTTCAGTTTTGGAATTCAATTAGAATTTTTAATTTAACTTGCTAATTTTTTCTTTTTTTACTTACATACCCAATTCATGCCCTTTTTCCTTTTTGGTTAACGAAAAATTTTATAGATATGCATTTCCCTTAAATGATGTCTTGGTGGTATCTCACAAATTTTGATGTCTTATCTCATTGTTTTAATTATTTTTAATGAAATTATCTATTTCTTCTTCCTGAATCCTCCTGACATACATCTTCAAGTGAAAAGAGATATTGAGATCTTCCTTTGATCATTCATCTTCCATTTTCTGCTGCTGGTCTCCCTCCAGAAAAGGTATAAGGCCCTGGTGGAAAACTTCCATCTGTTGCACTTGATATGTTGCTTCATTTTACTGAAGTTTTTTTTTTAATCCTTATTACAAGGGAAGACTCACTGTACTTGAGAGAAAGTATATATTTGGAAATTAAAATATAAAATCAAAAATATTTGCAAGACATAAAATTAACATTTAGCATATCATCTTGGCACATAGTAGGTGTTTAATAAATGCTTACTGACTTAAAAAATTTAAACTAAAATTGTCTCAAGGAATTTCTATTGAATTTCAATTACCAAAATATTCATTAAATATTTGAGTAATCTGCTTCAAATAAACTCTGCCTTTAAAAAAAATAAAAATCACAATGAACTATGCTCAAAACACAAATGGGCATTTAATCCATAGGCCCATAGTTTTATTATCAGTGCAACTACCAATAGAAAACTTTATTATGTAAAGATGCTATTTTTTTAAAGCTATTGCCTCACTACAAAACAAACAAACAACAACAACAAAAAAAAACCACTTCACATCTGTTCCAGCATAAGCCAATTTCTTCTTCCTACTGCCATCCTGATTTTCCAATCAAGATGTAGAGGACCAAAGAGGACCAAAAAAAAAAAAAAACCACTTCACATCTGTTCCAGCATAAGCCAATTTCTTCTTCCTACTGCCATCCTGATTTTCCAATCAAGATGTAGAGGACCAAAGAAGAGCAACCTTCCCTTTGACCTCAGGCCTTCCATCTGCTATGCTGTTTCCTGCCTAATCACCAACCTTTGAAGGAAAGCAAAGTGATAAAGCAAGACCTCCCATCTAATCACTTGACCAGATGCTTCTGATCTCAACTGTACTTCTAACAATATCCAGCCTTCTTGGGGAATGATGATCTTCTCATGCTTGGACAGATTTTTCACACCTCAGTGATTTGAAATTCCATTTCTCATTCACCCCATCCTATTCCATCCAGTTCCTAATTTTTATCCCTCCCAACCATCCCACTGCAAAGTTCCAACTCAATACTGCCCATCTCTTCCATTGTGCTCTTTGGAATGTCTGTTTCATAGGCAATAAACTTCCCTTTATTGGAATTTTTAAATTCTGCCACTCATTCTATCTTCTAACTATCTCTGAAGCCAGACTGCCCCTGATGATAGTCTTTCCACTTTTCAGTACTGGCAAGATCTCCTTCCTTCCCTCTAGGTTGCTGATAAATATTGGAAAGATGTAATACTCCTTGATTCCTTCTTCAACCCCTCTCCTTTTGAAGTTCATGTTATTCATATCTATTACCTAATTAAATTTTTGATAGTTCTTGTTCACAAACCCCCAAGTTAGTTCTTTTCTTTCTTCAATCCATTTGATACCTGATATATATTTGAGGACTTCAACATATTTCTTGACTCAACCTCAAACACTCCAATTTCTTAGTTCCTCAATCTTCTCACTTCTTATGACATATTTCTCCACCTCTCTTCAACTACACAGAAAGATGTTCATACCCTCAAATATGCTAACACTCACATATACACAAATTTATGTCCAAAAAATTCAAAATTCCTTCACTGAACCATAGTCTATTGACTTTCCATCTCTCTCTCTGTCTACCCATACCAAACCCTACTCTTCATCAACATTGTGATCTTCAGTAGTTCAAAACCTCAATCTCCCCCAGGGTATTTCCACTCTACTTGCTCTACTATCTCTTCTTTTCCCCATTTTTGGCTCTCTAGTGAATCAATTCAACTCTACACTGTCTTCTTGGAAGAAAGAGAAAGAATGAAGAAAATTGTCTCACACAAAGTCAGTACATAAGGAAGATTTTTTTTTTAGAGTGAAGGTAAAAATGGGAGTGGTGTTAGCAATACTTGGACCTCACTGTCATCTAAATTGATTCAAAGAAGAAGGAATATGTATGTATTCATACACACACACACACACACACACACACACACACACACAGAGTTTGTTACAGAAATCTTGCCCAACAGGAAAATAGGAGAAGAGAACGAAAGAAAAGGAAATAGAAACTGATAAAAGGAAGGGCAAATTAAAGTAGACAGTGAAAGAAAATTGTATGGGGGAGGAGGGAATTAGTCATGTAAACTGGAAGTGAATGGGATGAAATCATCCATAAAATAAGTAGATAGCAAAATCTAGTATAGAAACCAGAATCAATAATAAATTGTTCACAAGAAACATACTTAGAAAAGAGACACCCAAAGGGTTAAAATTAGTAACTGGAGCAAAACCTCATGCTTCAGCTGAGATTAAAAAAAAAAAAAAGGCAAGAATAGCCATCATGATCTCAAAGAAAAAGCAAAAATTAATCTCATTAAAGCAAATAATCATGAAAAATACATTTTGCTAAAAGGAATCATAGATGATGGAGTGATATCAATACTAAACACATCAAAACTAAACCATATGGAATGACATCCAAATTCTTGAAAGATGAGTGAAGTGATTTACTGGATAAAGTAGAAAATAAAACTATCCTAGTGTAGGACCTCAATTTTTCCCTTTCAAAACCTTCAAATATAACCATAAAATAAATAAAGATTTTAAAAGATTAATAGAATTTTAGAAAAATTAACTATGATAGACCTCTGAAAATATTGAATGGGATCTGAAAATGGTATAGCTTTTTAATCAGTTATATATGGCACCTTCACAAAATAATTGGCCCCATTTCGAGACGTAAAAAATATCACAAATAAATATTATGCAACTTTTTGAACCATAATGCAATAAAATATATTCAATAAAGGGCCTTGGAGACATAGAATAAAAATTAATATGAAATTTAAAAATCTAATCCTAAGAATAAATGGTTAAGGAAAAATCATAGAAACAATTATATTTAAGATAATGGCAACAATGAAATGTCAAAATTTGCTGGGTACAGCCAAAGTAGTTCTTGGGGGAAAATGTATGTCTTTAAACAGCTTCATCAATAAAAAAGAGAAAGAACAGATTAATTAATTGGAAATGCAACTTAAAAAAAACATAAATAAATTAGAAAATCCCCAAATTAAATAAGAAAATAGAAATCCTGGAAATCAAAAGAGAGATTAAGAAAATTAAAAGTGGGTAAGATTTATTCCAGGAACATAGGTCTGGTAAAATAATAAGAAAACTATTAGACTATTTGACCATATCAGTAACAAAAACAACCAGAATCATATGATTATCTTAATCGATGCAGAAAGCATCTTTGAGAAAACACAATACCCGATTCTTAAGAAACAAAACAAAATACTAGAAAGCATGGAAATAAATGGAGCTTCCTTAAAATTATAAGTAGTATCTACCTAAAACTATCAGAATTATCTGTAATGAAGGTAAGCTAAAAATCTTTCCAATAAGGTCAGGGGTGAAGCAAGGATGCCCACTATCACCATTATTATTTAATATTGTTTTAGAAATACTAATTACAACAATAAAAAAGAAAAATAATGAAGGAATCCAAATGGGCAATGTAGAAACAAAATTATCATGCTTTTCAAAAATTATGATGGTATAATTAGAGAATTCTAAAGAAACACCTGAAAAACTAATTGAAACAATGAAAAATTTTCCCGAAGTTGCAGGATATAAAGTAAACTCACATAAACAAAGCATTCAACAAAGTCCAGCAAGAAGAGATAGAGGGGCAGCTAGGTAGCGCAGTGGATAGAGCTCCAGCTCTGAAGTCAGGAGTACCTGAGTTCAAATTTGGTCTCAGACACTAAACATTTCCTAGTTGTGTGACCCTGGGCAAGTCACTTAACCCCAATTGCCTCAGCAAAAAGCAAAAAAAAAAAAAAAAAAAAAGATAGAAAGAGAAATTCCATTTAAGATGATTGCAGATATTAAAAAATACTTGGGAGTCTACCAACCTAGACAACCTTGTGACCCATAAGAACACAATTATAAAACACTTTTTCACATAAATCAAGTCAAATGCAAACAATTGGTGAAGTTATTATTACTTATGAATAAGTTGAGCCAATATAATTAAAATTACAATCTTTGCCTAAATTAATTGATTATTTCTTCAGTGTCATACCAATCAAATTACAAAACAAAAAACAAAAAAAATTATTTTGTAGAGTTAGGGAAAAAAATCAAAATTCATCTGGAAGAACAAAAGATCAAGAATATCAAGGGAAACAATTAAAAAAAATAAAGAAGTACCAGATATCAAACTGATTATAAAGTAATGATCATGAAAACAGTACAGTACTATTTAAGAAATAGTGGTTGAAATGACAGGAAAAGATAATGCTAAATGTTGGAGGGGATATGGGAAAACTGAGTGCATTATTGATGGAGATATGAAATGATCCAACAATCATGGAGAACAATTTGGAACTATACCCAAAGGGCTATAAAAGAGTTATTACTGGATCTGTATCTCAAAGAGATCATAAAAGAGGGAAAAGAACCCGCATTTGCAAAAATGTTTGTAGCAGTTCTTTTTTCAGTTACAAGAAATTGGAAATTTAGTGAATGCCTATCAATTGGGTAATGGCTTATGAATATAATGGAATATTAAGTTATGGCATATGAATGTAATGGAATATTATTATTCTATAAGAAATGCTGAGCAGACTAATTTCAGAAAAGTCTGGAAAGATTTATATCAATTGATGCTGAGTGAAGAGAGTAGAAAAGACACAGTAAAAGCAAGATCAACTGTGATAGACTTAGCTCTTCTCAGCAATGCAGTGATTCAAGACAATTCCAATAGACTTGGGATGGAAAATACTATCTGCATCCAGAAAGAGAACCAGAAAGAGAACCTATTTGTACAAAAAATATTTATAGCAAGTATTTTGGTGATAACCCAGCTGAACAAGTTGTGATATATGATTGTGATGGAATACTCTATTGCTATAAGAAATGATGAGCAGTATGCTTTCAGAAAAACCTGGGAAGACTTACATAAATTGATGTGAGACTTACATAAAGTGATATGAGTAGATTCAGGAGAATATTGTACACAGTAACAGCAATGTTATTTGATGATTAACTGTGAATGGTTTAGCTATTCTAAGCAATAGAATGATCTAAAATAGTTGCAAAGGACTTATGATGGGAAAAAATGCTCTCTGACTCCAAAGAAAGAACTCATGAAGTCTGAATGCAGATTGAAGCACACTTCTAAAACTTTATTTTTTTATCAACATTTCCTTTTGTTACAAAGCTACTATGAAAATGTTTTGTGTTATTGTACATGTATAATCTCTATCAAATTGCTTGCCTTCTGAGGGAGGAGTAAGAAAGAAAAAATGAGGCAAAATAAATTTTAAAATTTTGTTTATATGAGAAAAATAAAAACTATATGTAAAAAATACAATTGAAAATAAAAATAGATTCATAAATGCAAGAAATGACAAAATGCAAGTTCAAATAAAGCATTAACATAGCAAAGCATAGGAATAAAGGGAACTTTCCTTAAAATAATAAGTAGTATCAATGTAAAACCAAGAGTAAGCATTATAGTGGGTATGTAAGGATAAACTAGAAGTCTTCCCAATAAGACCAAGAAATATCCAAGGCTGTTCATTATTACAACTATTATTCAATATTTTACTAAAAATGCTAGCTATAGTAATATAAGAAAAAAGAAATTGAAGGATTAGGAATAGGCAATGAAGAAACAAAACTTTCACTTTGTACAAATGATAAGATATACTTAGAAAATTATCTAAAAAATTAGTTGAAATAATCACTTTAGTAAAGTTGCGGGATGTAAAATTATTCCACATAAATTATTAGTATTTCTATTTATTACCAAAAAAATCAAAGGAAGTGGTAAAAAGAAAAATTCCATTTAAAATAACTGCAGACAATATAAAATATTGGGAGTCCATCTGCAACAAACCATAGGAACATAATTACAAAACATTTTTCATACAAAAATAAATCTAAATAATTGAAGAGATATTAATTGCTCATAGATAGGCTCAGCCAATATAGTAAAAAATGACAATTTGACTTAAATTAGTTTGTTTATTATTTGGTGCCATGCCAATCGATGAATAGAGTCAAGTGGGCCTTAGGAAGCATTGTTAAAATAAGGCTAGTGGAGTTGATGGAATTTCAGCTAAGTTATTTAAAATCCTAAAAGATTATGCTATCAAAGTGCTGGATCTACTATACCACCAATTTTCAAAAACTCAGCAGTGACTCTGGATGGGAAAAGTTGTCCCATATGTTTAAATTACAGAACAATTGAGCTTATTTTATACGTTAGCAAGGTTATGCTTAAGATTCTGCAAGCTAGAGTTCCACACTATATAAACTGAGAATTATCAGAAAAGCAGAATCTTTTTTTAAGAAGGCAGAGAAATCAAATTGGCAGCATTCACTGGATTATGGAGAAATCAAGGGAGTTCCAAAAAAAATCTACTTCTGATTCAATTTTTACTAATTGGAGTTGACATTCAACATATGTTGCGTCTGGATACACCAGAGCCAAGGTTTCCATTGCCACCATTAAGCACAACTTCTTTAGGAAATTCCAAGTTATCTTCAGTGTATTCAAAATATGGGTATTTTTGTCACACAGTCCTCCAAGACCTTCAAGTGAGCTTGTTTTTCTAAAACAAATTTTGATAACTGTATTTTATGCATTTAAATCAATTGTTCTAAGAAGTGAAATTAGATTACCAATGTATCTATGGCTAACCAAAAAAAAAAAAGATTCTAGAGATTATAAAGATATTTTCTTTAAATGTCTTTCATAAAATGAGTGAAACATGATGATAACTTATTCTGCACTGTTCCAAAAATCAATTCAGTACACATCCTTAATTTTTACAATGACATCCATAAATCATTTATAAATGTCCAACCTATTAGAAGTAATAGTCACTTTAGGATTTTGGGATACCACTTTCTTCTAGTAATCTTATTTATTTGACTGAACCTTCTCATTCTCCTGTGGTGGATCCTCATCCAAATTATGTTTTCCAACCAGAGGTGCCCTCAGGATTCTTTCCTGGGCCATTTTATCTTTTTTCTTTATGTCAGGGCTTTTTAAACTTTTATCACTTGTGCCCAAGAGATTTTTACGTGATTCTGAGTATATAAAATACAAATCAAACATTTACTGATATAAGATCAGAGGAGATCCTGAGATTAAATGCACAGACTGGGGAGTCTTCAACACAAAAATGATAAACTCTTGAGAACTGTTAAGTGTACAAAGTGAAGGAGTTAAAAAAGAAAATCTAGAGCATAACTTTGGGGAACACTTAAAATGAAGAGGATAGTATGCAATGAATAATGAACCAGTGGGACAAGTGGGAAGCAAAACAGGAAATGGAAGTGTCAATGAAAACAAGAGAAGAATAATAGTGAATGATGGTCATTAGTGTCAAATGAAGCAAAGAAGGAAAACAGATTGAGAATTGAGAAAATTCCACAAAATTTGGCAGTTAAGAGACTATGGATACGAAGACCCCAGTTTGGGTGATAAAAACTCACTATTTGACAAAAACTGCTGGGAAAATTGGAAACTAGTATGGAAGAAACTAGGCATTGACCCAGACCTAACACCATATACCAAGATAAGGTCGAAATGGATTCATGATCTAGATATAAAGAATGATATTATAAACAAATTAGAACAATATAGGATGGTTTACCTCTCAGACCTGTAGAGGGGGAAGGAATTTGTGGCCAAAGAAGAATTAGAGATCATCATTAATCACAAAATAGATAAGTTTGACTATAGCAAGTTAAAAAGTTTTTGTACAAACAAAATTAATGCAGACCAGATTAGAAGGATAGCAATAAACTGGGAAAATATTTTTGCATTCAAAGGTTCTGATAAAGGCCTCGTTTCTAAAATATATAGAGAATTGACTCAAATATATAAGAATTCATGCCATTCTCCAATTGATAAATGGTCAAAAGATATGAACAGACAATTGTCAGATGAAGAAATTGAAACTATTTCTAGTCACATGAAAAGGTGCTCCAAATCACTATTGATCAGAGAAATGCAAATTAAGGCAATTCTGAGATACCACTACACACCTGTCAGATTGGCTAAGATGACAGGAAAAGATAATGACAAATATTGGAGGGGGTGTGGGAAAACTGGGACACTGATACATTGTTGGTGGATCTGTGAACGGATCCAACCATTCTGGGGAGCAATTTGGAACTATGCTCAAAAAGTTATCAAACTGTGCATACCATTTGACCCAGCAGTGTTTCTACTGGGCCTATATCCCAAAGAGATTTTAAAGGAGGGAAAGGGACCCACATGTGCAAAAATGTTTGTGGCAGCCCTTTTTGTA
The DNA here is from genome assembly GCA_023553655.1 of Myrmecobius fasciatus. Lineage (NCBI taxonomy): Eukaryota > Metazoa > Chordata > Mammalia > Dasyuromorphia > Myrmecobiidae > Myrmecobius > Myrmecobius fasciatus. The sequence goes on along the minus strand of JAJPUD010006304.1, from coordinate 78,005 downwards.
GTGGCAAGAAACTGGAAATTGAAAGGATGCCCATCAATTGGAGAATGGCTGAATACATTATGGTATATGAATGTCATGGAATATTATTGTTCGGTAAGAAACGGCCAGCAGGATGATTTCAGAGAGGCCTGGAGAGACTTGCATGAACTGATGCTGAGTGAAATTAGCAGAACCAGGAGAACATTATACACAGCAACAAGACTATACGATGATCAATTTTGATGGACATGGTTCTCTTCAACAATGATATGATTCAAACCAGTTCCTATTGTTCAGCGATGAAGGCAGTCATATACATCCAGAGAGAGGTGCTTTCTGTGAATATTTCCATGCATTTTGTTTTTCTTCTTAGGTTGTTTTTTTTTCTCTCTCTCTCTTTCTAGATCTGATGTTTCTTGTGCAGTAAGATAACTATATAGATATGTATACATATATTGGATTTGTCATATAATTTAATATATTTAGCATGTATTAGATTACCTGTCATCTAGAGGTGGGGGGTGGGGGGAAGGAGGGGAAAAGCTTGGAACAAAAAAAAAGTTTTGCAAAGGTCAATGTAGAAAAATCACTTATATGTTTTGGAAATAAAAAGCTTTTAATAAAAAAAGAGACTATTGATAACATTGGAGAGAGCAATTTCAGTCTATTAATGATATATATTGGAAAGAATTGAGTAGAGGCCTTAAATATTTTCAAAGAGTTTGGCAGAAAAGGTATAGAATAATTTTAAGAGGATGTTAGGGTCTAAATAATAATATCACCTATGTAATAGATGGTATAATAATCTTATTTATCCAGTGCATGAGGGAACCCTCTGTTGTTACGTTATTTGCTCTGTATTTTGATTAAACATTATTTGCTGTATTCTCTGTCTTTGCTAAAATTAGAGACTTCATGAAAAGAAGTCTTGCATGATTACTTAGTCACAGAGTCTCTTAAATCTAAGATAGTTTTTCTAGGTTCCCATGTTTGAAAAAGGTGTAAATGCCACAAAAGAAAAACCTTTCTCAATGCTTTATATACTCATTTTGTGGGATTAGTGAATTAGGATTAAAAATGATGTGAGAAACCTAAGTGAATCTTTAATTTTGCAAATTTGGTACCTGGGGACCAGGAGGTTAAGTAACCTATCAGGTAGACCTGAGATTTAAATACAGTTCCTATGACTAAAACTTCAGTGCTCTTTTCACAGCAATAAGTCACTTCATAAATAGATTTTCCTGCACAGAAATTCATTGATCTATCTGACAATCAAATTAATGTGATTTCATAAACTTCCTCTATCCTTTTGATAGACTTTTCTTCTTAAAATAGGACTGTAATAATTTAAATGAAATATTTTTCCATTCTGCATTTCTTATATTTAAAAAAATTCATTTCAGGTTTTAACAGTGCCTTTTTTTGATAGATAAACACAAGTAGTGACTTGCAAACTATTAGGTGAACTGTTAACTTAAACTATTAAATGAACTTTAACAAAAAGTATTCTCATTTATTTTGTACATTTGAGCATGTTCCATGAAAAAGTTAGCACATGTCAATTATAAAGAAATGACTAGTTACTTATCAGTTGAATATAGATTTTGTGCTTTATTACAGTTGTGCTTTAGGCTATTTGGGCCTGACTTAAAACATAGTGCTTTTTTTTTCAGGCATTGACTTTTTTTAAATGTCACCATAACATTCCCAGGTAGATAGCAAATAAGAAAAAAAAAAATTCTGTAAGTTTTCTTGGACAATATTAGCACAGTTGAGTCTGATAGAAGATTTTAAAAATACACAACCTGCTTCTTTAACTCATGTTAAATACACTATAATAACACTATAACAAGTTTGTTGATCTAATTTTCCTATATGTAAGTTTGCAAATTTGTCTTTCCTTCTCACATTAAACTCATAAAAAAGACTTTATTGTGTCTTTATATGCTAGCAATGTGGAATTTTGACAGCAAAATCAGAAAAGGAGAATATGAATAAATGGCATAATTTTTCTTCATATGCAAATAATTTCCTCAAAGAATGTTAGAAATTTTAAAAGTTACATTATTTTAAGCTAATATGAAATTATTTATTAAATTATTATTTAATGAGTTACAATAGCCAAGTCTACTTATCAAGTGATAACAAACAACAAACCAAAAACAAAAAAATAATCCAAAAGAATCTCCCAAGAAATAATGATATTCTAGCCACAAAAATGTAAAGATTCTTTATGATGATTCTATCATAATCCACTTTAATTTCATTCCATTTCTCAGAATTTTCAGGTCACTTTTTAAGCAGGCACTAATTTCCATTCCTGGATCTTGAATTAAAACTTTGTTATAACATATTTAAATACAAATTTCTCAAAGTACCCTGAGTTAATCAGCAGCAATCATAAAAGGTCACTTTACTAAGTCAATATTACCTTTCCTCAATATAGTTTATCCTTTTTCACACTACATCTTCTTCCAAGGTACCAGATGGGAATTGTGGGAAGATTACAGAATAAGGCAAAAGATTACCTGGCTCTCCCAAATCCATCACCTCCCCCCAAATAACTTAAACTATCACCTCAAAGTATATTTTAGAGCTTCAGAAATTGTTTTAAATTTTATTTTTATTAAGATTTTTGAGTTCCAATTTTTTTCTCCCTCCCTGCCTTACCACTCCCTTCCCATGCTAACAAGTAAACTGATATAGGTTATCTATGTACATTCATCTTAAACATTTTCATATGAGTCATGTTTAAAAAGATTTTTTAAAAGTGAAAATAGTATGTTTCCATCTGTGTTCAGCCTCCATAATTCTTTCTCTAGATGCAGATGGTATTTTCCATCCAAAATTTATTGGAGTTGCCATTACATTCATATACTATAACTTATTCAGCCATTCCCTAAGTGATTAATATTCACTCATTTTCCAATTCTTTGCCAACACAAAAAGAGCAGCTACAAACATGTGGGTCTTTTCCCTCTTTTATGATCTCTTTGGAATACAGACCCAGTTGTGGCACTACTGGATCAAAGAGTATGTACTGTTTTATAGTTCTTCAGGCACAGTTCCAAATAGAGCTCCAGAAAAATTAAAAGTTAAAAAAAAAAGTTGTCTAGCCTAGGACAATTTAGGAGGATGGTTTTAAAAAAAAGGCCTGATTTCTTAGGTAGAGATCTGACATTTCCAAGTCAAGAAACATCAAGCCCTACAGTAGCAGGAACTTTTGCCCCAAGAGCAATGTAGGGGCTGATGGTGGCTGATCAGGAAAAAATTGTAGAGAGAAGAGTGGTCCTCCACTGTAACTAGATGCAGAGCTGACCTGAATCCAGGCTGTGGTTAGGGGAGAGAAGACTGATAGAGCCCTGCTGAGTCACTTGTGGGCAAAGACCCTGCTTTGGATTCTAGGGAATAGGGGCAAACTGAAGCTTGTAGCTACCTGAGGGCCTAAAAAGAGCAAGAGCATTTGTCATGGCAGCAGTGCTGGGGGGCCCATCATGGTACCATGGTACCATGGTACAGGAAAAATTGGAGGAGCAGTAGTCATAGCTAACCTTGCATTATAGACCATTGGAAGAATCAAAAAGTCAAAAACCCTACAATAGAGCTCAGAAATCAACAAAAAAATCTGAAGTATAAGATATTATTCCCCATACCTAAGAGCAAAGCCTGACTCTAACCTACAGCCAACAATCAAGAAGTAAGCCATTTAAAAAACTGAGTAAGCAAAAAACAAACAAACAAACAAAAAAATATCCTGACCATAGATGGTTACTATGGTGATAGAATAGATTAGAGACAAAATTCAGGAGACAAGGAACTCACAATATCTATTCATAAAGCATTAAAGAAAAATGCAAAATGTTCTCAAGTTCAAAAAAATTCTTGAACACTTTAAAAAAGACTTTAGAAGTCAAGAGAGGTTAAGGGGAAAGTAGAAAAAAATAAAAAAAATCAGAAAATTATGAAAAAAGTCAATCAATTGGGAAGAGATCCAAAAACCTATAAGAAAATAAATCTTTAAAAATTAGAATTAGTTAAGAGAAGCTAATAGCTTCATAAGAAATCAAGAAATAATGAAACAAAATTAAAAAACAAATAGATAAAATAGAGGCAGACATGAAATATCTTGCTAGAAAAATAACTGACCTGAAAAACAAATTGAGAAGAAATAATAATAGAATTCTTGAACTACCTGAAAGTTATGGTCAACAAAAGATTCTACATAGTATAGTTTAATAAATAATTTAGGAGGAGAGAGAATTCTTAGGAAATGGTGGAGTAGGTCAGAAAACTTTAGGCTCTCCAAATTTCCTTCAAAAAATAAAAAGATAGAACATCACCACAGAGGGAACATAGAGTAGAAGAAATAACACGTTGGGATAAAGAAGTTGTTCTCCTAAGACAACTTGAGAAGGTCTTGGTAGAGGTTTGACCTGAGTGAAGTGCAAACATCTCCAGACCAACTCTTCAGAATCAATAAAAACTTGTTTTTAGGTTAAGGAACCTCAGGAACTTTCATCTCAGGGAAGTGTAAGTGTAAGATATCTACACTGGAGAAAATTAAAGGATCTTCTACTGTCAAGGGGAGCCAAGCATAGCTTTGCTGACCAGACATATTCTTGGGCTGTAGCTGTAGGGGGAAAGGAGTTAGTACATGTCTGGTCAGTGTGGTAGCAGAGCAGAGAGGACCCTCTGACATGCCCTTGCAGGAGAGCAGTCCCTGGTATCAGTTCAGAGCAAAGAAGACAGTAGACGATTGCAGCCACCAGAAGGACCATAGGGAGCAAGAGTACTTCCAGGACAGAGTGATCAGCAGCCCTACTTTTGGTTTAGGAGTGGAGAGGAGTGTCCAAGGTTAGGTCGTGGGACAGAGCTCAGAAAATGACAATAGGAAAGACCTGAGGCCTGGGATATCATTCCTCACCCCTTAGGACTAGAATCTGATATAAAAATAAGCTGCTAAAAATAAAAAATAAAAATGAATAAATAAAGGAGAAAAAACCCAACCATAAATAACTACTATAGAGAAGATCTGGGTTCATATTCAGAGGAAGAGAGTGAAGTAATAAAAGCTACTCCATTTTCAGTGAGAAACATCAAATGGTCACAAGCCCAAAAAAGAGTTCTTGAAAAAACCTAAAAAGGATGTTAAAAATCAGAGAAATTGATGAAAAATTAGGGAGAAAAAAAAGACTAATCCAAGAAAATCAAGAAAATTATGAAAAGAAAATCAACTGGAAAAAATCAAAACCTTAAGGAAGAAAATAATTCCTTGAAAGCTGGGATTGGGTAAAGGGAAGCTAATGATGTTCTAATATACTAAAAAAATAATGAAACATAATAAAAAGAATAAAAATAGAAGTGAATATGAAATATCAGGCAAATAACTGATTCGGAGAAGAGATGGACTATACACAATACAAGAATTGTTAGACTATCTGAAAGTCACCATCAAGAAAAAAAATCTTTATACAGGAAATTATTAAGTAAAATTGCTCACAAGTTCTAAAGCAAGAAGATGAAACAAAAATAGAAAAAAACTTCATTGCTCACTACATGAAAAAGATCCCAGGAGCAAAACTTATAGAAATATCTTAGCCAAGTTTCAAAGCTTCCAAGATAAGGACAAAATATTGCAAGTAACAAGAAAGAAACAACTTAATTGTCAAAGAGCTATAATCAAGATGATACAAGACCCAACAGCTTCTATGTTAAAGGACTATAGATCTTGGAATGCTATATTTTGTAGAGCAAAAGAGCTGGGAGTATGACTAAGGGTAACTTTCCCAGTGTAGTATAATCATCATCATAATGGCAATTAATCAGTTAAGCATAATCTTGAATGAAAGAAAAGTAAACATTTAATGAATTGAAATACTTTCAGGTATTTGTGGCAAAAAGAGCAGAACATAATGGAATATTCAAAATATAAGACTCAAAAGAAATATAAGGCAAACATTAAAGACAAGTGACAAGAGATTCAATAAAGTCAAATCATACTTATATGTTAATATGATATCAGTACTCTAATGATTATCATCATTATTTGGGTAGTTTGAAAGAAAGACTTGAGCTGAGCTATGTATGGTGGGTCAATTTAAAAAAAAATAAAACTTTATAGGAAGAAATAAAAATGAGTAATTATCTCATTCAAATGTGGCATGAAAGGAAGAATTGATATAGAAACAGCAAGTGTAGGTGGAGATCTGGTATTATTGGATCTTTACTCTTATTGGAAATGATTAAAAAGGGGACAACAGTTACATCTAAAAGGGCATAGAAATCTTCTAAATTTAGATTGTAAGGATAAGTTAAGGGAGGATCTTTTAGAAGAGTGTGTAGATTAAGCATTAGGAGGAAGAGGAAATAAGGGAGCACAAAGATAAAGATGGAGGGGACAGGAACTCTTACAGGAGTGCATGGCCAAGAATAGGAAAGCAAGGAAATGGTGAGAAGTAATTAGAGAAGGGATAGGGTAAATAAGAGGAGAAGGATAGTGAGGAAAAATAAGATGGAGGAAAATTCACAAGAATGTGAATGAGATGAATGTACCCATAAAATGGAAACAATAGAATGGATTGAAAATTAGAATTCAGCAATATGTCACTTATAGGAAATACAACAAAAATAAGATACTCATTAAAGTTAAAATAAAAAGAGTTAAAATAAAAAAACTGGAGTAGTAATCATGATGTCAGGCAAAATTAAAGCTAAAATAAATTTAATCAAGATAAACATGGAAACTACATTATGCTAAAGAATATCATAGACAATAAAGTCAGGTCAGTACTAAACACATGTACTAAATGCTATAGAATCCAAATTTTTAAAATGAAAAGTTAAATTAATTACAGGTGGAAATAGCAAAACTATAATTGTGGGGGACTTTGTCTTTCCCTTCCTAAAACTAAATAAATCTAACCAAAAAAAAAAAGAGAAAGAAGTCAAGGAAATGAATATAATTTTAGATAAGTTAGATATGATAGACATGTGGAGAGACTTGAATTTGAATAGAAAAATGTACCTTTCTCAGAAATACATGGTATCCTTAAAAATTTATAGTTAAGTACAGAAAAGGAAAAAATATTAAATGCATCCTTTTCAAACCAGAATTCAATAAAAAGCACATTAATAAAGAATCATAGAAACATGTTAAAAAATTAATTGGAGACTAAAGGAACCTATCGGCTTAAATGATTATGTCAACAGAAAATCATATTATATCAATAAAAGCGGGTAAAAGATTTTGCTAAAATACAATGTCTATTCCTAGTTTTTTAAAAAAAACCATAATACTTGAAAGGATAAGTATAAATGGATTTTTCCTTTAAATGATAAAAACATCTATCTAAAATTCTTCATAAATATTATTTTAGTGGGTCTTATGACCAATATCATTTGATATCATACTTAGCAATAGTAATAAGGAAACAAAATTGAAAAAAATGGGCAATGAGATAATAAAACCACCTCTTTTTGCAGATAATATCATGTTATACCTGTAAAATCCTAGAAATCCAACTAAAAAGTTAATTGAAAAAACAAATAATTTTAGCAAAAATAAATCATTGGCATTTCTAGATATCACCAACAAAGTCCTGAAAGAAGTAGTAAGTGATATTGCATTTAAAATAACCACAGACAATATAAAATGCCCCAAAATATATCGCCAAGACAAAGTTAGGAATTATTTGGACATAATTATAAAATGCTTTTTATTCAAATGAAGTCAGATTTAAATAATTTGAGAAATATTCATTTTCGTGGCTGAGTTGTACCAATATAATAAAAATGAAAATTCTACCTAAATTTACTTATTCAGTGTAATCCTAATCAAGTTACCAAAAAAAATTTGATTTATCTAGAGAAAAATAACAAATTTCATTTGGATGAACAAAAGGACAAGAATATTAAAAGAATTACTGAAAAAAAAGGTAAAGGAAGGAAATCTAGTCATATGTGATTTAAACTGTATTTTAAGATAGTAATTATTAAAATTATCTGGTATTGACTAAGAAATAGAAAGTTGGATCATATAGTCATATGATTAAAAATGCTCTAACTCATTATTGATTAGAGAAATCAAAATTCAAACATCTTTCACATATATTCTCACACCTATCAAATTGACTAAAATGATAGAAAGGAGAAATTCCAACAAATGTTGGAAGGAATCCTGAAAAATTGGGATACTAGTTCACTGTTGGTCTATCTATGAAATGATTCAACCATTTTGAAAGTAGTATAGAATTATTCTCAAAGAGTTATAAAACTGTGTACACCCTGTGACCCAGTAATAAATACCATTACGAGGTCTGTTTCCCATGGTGATCAGAGAAAAAAAGAAAAAGAACTTATATGTTCTAAAATATTTATAATGGCTCTATTTTTGGTAGCAAAGAACCAGAAATTGAGATGAATACTCATCATTTGAGAAATGGCTGAATAAGTTGTGGTATATGATTGTGACGAAATAATGCTGGGCTATAAGAAATGATGACCAGGTTGATTTTAGAAAAACATGAAAAGATATGAAATAATGCAGAGTGAAATTAGCAAACCCAGTTATTCTCTAATAATTCTCTAAAACTCTAATACGTCTTCTAATTTCTTCTGTTTTGTTGTGATTTTATCTTACTGAATTGTTATTTTAGTGTATTCATTTTTATTAGTCTTTGCAAAGAACCAGTTTTTAGTTTTATTTATCATGTCTGTGAGGAGAGGTATTCTAATTTATCTATTTCTTCTCTAGCTTTAATAACTCCTCTTTTAATGCTTAATTTAAGTTTATTTGTTGGATTTCTAATTTTTAAATGCATATTCACGTCACTAATTCTCTTATATTTTGCTAGCATATATTTGTAGAGATATTATTTGTCCCCTTGAGAACTACTTTAACGTAATTCCAGAAATTTTGCTATGTTGTTTCATCATTATCATTTTTTTCACATAGTTATTATTTATTCTTAGATCTACTTATTATTTAGGATTTCACTTAAAATTTCCATTTAGGTCTATATTTTTGGGTTTGTGGTCCCTGAACCAGTGACAATTTTTTATTCTATTATAGTCTGTAAAGAATATATTATATATATTAAATATTTTTGCCTTTTTACATTTGTTTGCAACATGTCGATGCCCTAATATATGGTCGGTTTTTGTAAAAGTTTGATGTGGTTCTTATATTCTTTTGACCTCCATCTAAATGATGCCAAAAATCTTTTTAGTCTAGTTTTTCCAGCAATTTGTTCAGTTCTATATTTTTCTTTTTGTTTGTCTTTCTATAGGACTTGCCCAAAACTGAAAGAGGGATATTGAATTCTACTATCACTATTGTGCTGCCCTCTATATCTGCTTGTAGTTCAGTTAATATTTTCTTTATGAATTTTGATGCTAAGGCATTTGGAGTGTGTAAGTTTATTACTGATATTGCTTTGTTGTTCTTCAGGACTTGAAATAATTTTCTATCTGTTTGCAACACTTTTTCTTTGAATTAGAAGATCTGGATTTTGTCTTTACTTTTCCTGGATGTTTTCATTTGGGAGTAGTAGTAGTAGTAGTTGTTGTTGTTGTTGTTGTTGTTTTTCCAGAAGATGACAGGCACTTTCTATTTTCCCCTCTGGTTTTAAGCTAAAATTAATTTAATTGTATTTATTTATTTATTTATTGCCGAGGCAATTGGGGTTAAGTAACTTGCCCAGGGTCATACATCTAGGAAGTATTAAGTGTCTGAGACCAGATTTGAACTCAGGTTCTCCTGACTTCAGGGCTGCTGCTCTATCCACTGCATCACCTAGCTGCCCCCAAAATAAATTTTTTAATAAGGTTTCTTAGAATACAATGTTTAGGCTTTTGTTTTGGTCACAATAGTCTAATGATTTAGCTTTTTTTTTCCTTGAATGTTTTCCAAGACACTTGTTTTTGCCAGGAAAGAACTTATATTTTCTTCTATTTTGTAAGTTTTAAAAATTGTTTTTAAAAAATATTTCTTCTTTTCTCATGGACTTATTGGATTTCATTTGGACCTTTCTAACTTCAAGAAATTTGTTGCTTGTGCAACAAGCTTGTGCCAATGTAAGTTCCATTTGCAATAATTTCTTTCATGACTAATTTCATTTCCAGTTTTTTTCTCTAGTGTTTTCATTTCATTGACAACATTTTTAATTGTTAATGTTCAAATTGTTGCTTCATCTTTTCCAAGAACTGCTCATGTATATTTCTTCACATCTTTGCTTGTGAATATTTTGATGTTATTCTCTTCTTCTAGGTTTCTGTCTTGAGCACCCCTGTCATTATTAAGAGTGCTTTATGATGGGATGTATTTGTTTGTTCATTCTTCCAGTCTACTTTCTGACTTCAGACTTGATGTTAAGGACCAGACTTTATTTCAAAAGGTAAAATCTAGGTTGGTCCTGTTACTGGTTTGGCAGGGCATTGAGTATTGTATTATTCAAGCATCTAAGGAATAGTTCAATAATCAAGCTTTCAGTGTTCTCAAAGAATTCTAATCTAGCAGAAAGTCTGATTGCTGTCCATATGGTGTGAATTCTGGAAGTACTTGACCTGGGCTTAGATCTAAATAACAATAGACTTCTACCAGCCTTAGTTTCAATCAGCAAGTTGGGATGGTCAGTTGGTTTAGAGTGGTAACCTACTTTGTTTTGGAATTTTTGCTCAAATCATTTTTTTATTTTTCAGGCTTCTGAATTTCCTCCTGCCCAACAGTGAGTCAGGGGAATGTCTACCTTAAGCAAATGAAGATTTTTATCCTGGTGGAATGGGCAGATGAAAACAAATTGTTCCAAGGACCATGGAGGTGGATGAAATAGGTGGAGTGGAAAGCTCTAAGTTGTGGAGTGCTTACAGCTGGGTCAGACATCAAAGTGAATCCATTGCACCCTGGGCCATTATCAGTGTTAGCCTTGCTATTTATAAACTGTAAAAAAAAAAAAAAACTATACCAATAAAAGCTATTATTAATTGTATTAATTAAAGTATTTAAAATGTATAGCTAACAATTTACTTGTAATTTAAATAACAAGGTAACAAATTAACTTTCATATATTCTCACAAGATATTATACAAATTATTGCACAATAAAAATATTTTTAAAGATTCAATTATAATCATATAAAAACAGTACTTCTTAGTTTTATCTGACAGTTGGTCATTAAGAATTGTTTCTTAATGAACCAAGGATTCTGTCAGGACCCTGTGCCAAGACCACCCCTCTCTTTTTCTTCTCTCCTTTTATCATATTTTTCAGAGCCAAGACCAGCAAGCAAGCTGAGCCTTGAAATTGGCATAATAACAATCTTTTGCCCTAACCCTCTGGATGATTTCAATTGCAGCAAAATCCCAGAATTGTTTCACACCAACACCAAGTGAACTTTGTGCTTGGACAAGCATCTGTAGTTCCCATGTTCTGGTCATAAAGTCCTGCTATGAATCAAACTTATCTCATTGTTACTTTTACATCTTCATTGTCAGGGCTACAATTCACTTTGTAGCCATTGGTATAAATACTGAGATTTGTCCACACAATAATGGCTCTTCTCCTGGATGAGATGTAGGGTAGAGGGCTAGACCAGTGGTATATATATGTCTAGTTTCCCTCCTCCAGTGGAATTAAGAACGCTTTTTGTTTATAACCATTGTCAGCTCATTGGTTTTATTTTGTTTTATTTTTAGAGTTATTGTTTTTGTCCTTCATTCTTGAAGAGGATCATGACCTCAGGGAGGTGATTCTATTACATGCAAGTACCTTGGATTTAAGTAAGGGAGGGCTATGCAAGGTCACCTGCCTCACTTCCCCTCCAGAGCCATCTGGGGCCAGTGGCCAGATATAGATCAAGACAACGATAAACCATGTGAACTCTTTGAGGTATTTTTAGAGTTAATAGCAGTTGTGTGACCTTTGTGACTCTTTGGTCATTTGGTTCATGTCCTCTTAAACCAAGAAGGAAAATCTGAATTCTGTATTGTTGGAAATGTTTTAAAACTCCATACAGTAGCTGTACTGTTTGTGTGTTTTAATCAGTGTTTTGTCTATTTGTCATGTCATTGTGAAATAGCTAATGGGTTAAAATCCTTGTTATAACAAACTACCAGAGAAGAAAAGACACAAAATGAAATGTATATACTCTTTAGAGAAAATAGCAAACAGTTTTTCTGCTATAAATGTTACTTAACATTTGCAGAGCTAACAGTATTAGTCCCTTTTTATACATAGCAAACATGTGACCTAAGCAAAGCACGAAAGCTATTTGAGCAATCTATTCTATAAATGAGATCCTCAAATACTTGCCCTATCTACTTTTCTGATCAAACAAAAAGCACATTATAAACCTTAAATAAACATCTTAAAGTTTTTTTAGTTTTATTTTTTACTTCTATATTCCATATTCTTTTACTTTTATTAAAAAAAGAATCTTTAGACTAAAAGTAGCAATACATTGTAAAGTCCTGGTATAGTTGTAAGAAAAGTCAAAGCCACAAGGATGAATATACTTAAGACTTTCCTTGATTTCAGCTGACATTCACATTGTCCACCAACTAGCTCTTTTTCTTACCACATGACAAATTAATTGGAGGAAAAGCTTTACTGCTTGAAAGAGCTAATGGGAGGGCAAAGGTTCTTCCTTTACTTTTCTTTGTGCTTCCATCTACTATTTAAGAGGTCAGCCTAGGGAACTGGCCTGGAAAAAGTACAAACATTAACAGAGTAAACAAGACTATTATTATTTGCAGATAATGTGATAATACATGTAAAAAATCTCCTTAAATAGGCAAAGGAGATAACTGAGATGATTAATAGCTATGCCAATTTTGCAGGATACTAAATACAATCATCAGCAATATAAATCAGCATTTACAGGAAGCAAAGATAATAAGATTAATTTTATTCCAAATAATTATGAAATATCTAGGAGGTAACCTATCAAGATATACAAGATTCATATAAATACATCTATGAGATATTTTACAGAAACAAAAGAAGACAAAATTCTGATAACCAAAATATATAGGGACTTGATTCAAAAATATAATACCAATCATTATTCCCCAGTAATTAACTGAATAGTTGTCAGAAGAATATTTTCAAATTATAAATGACCACATGAATCACTAATAGGAATGGAAATATAAATTTAAAAATCTTACATGTTGATTCATACATATTGATGGAAAAATATGAGAACAGTCAATGTTTTTAGACATCAACTTAGAATGATTTAAAAATGACTTAACTGTTCATGATTTTTGATATCAGTATCAGGCACCAAGGAAGTCAGACAAAGAAGCCAAGGTTCAATATAACAAAGTTTCAAAGTACTTAAATAAGTACTTTTAGTGGTAGCAAATAAGCAGAAACAAAACGGAAAAGGCCTATTAGACAGCAGCTACTGAATAATTAATTGTTGAATTGAATAGAATGACTAAAAAAGATGTAATTGAAAGACCTATTGTGCAGTATTGAATGAAATATGTGAGAAATTCAGAGAAATGTGTAAAGATTTTTATGAATTGATAAGCAGAACTAAGAGAACATTTATATACAATGATTAAAACAAAGTACATGGAAAGATCATGTAAAATGAAGTTGAATTCTGAATAATGGGGGGAAAATACACATTCTTTTTCAAAACAAAGCAATGTGAAACAAGTAGGACATAATATAATATACATCATCAGAAATAGGTTCTTTATCAGATATTGGTGCTTACTTGTTTTCTTTATAGCATGGCAGGAAAAAAGGTTCAATTAGGAGCAAAGTTAATGGGAACTTACTGTCATGTAAAGACAGACATCAATAAAACTTATTTCTAATATATATGTATATACATACATACACATACATGTGTGTTTGTATACATATATGTTTTAAAAAGAGAGTGAGAAAGGAAGGAAGGAAGGAAGGAAGGAAGGAAGGAAGGAAGGAAGGAAG
>JAJPUD010006304.1:3022-57795 GCA_023553655.1 Myrmecobius fasciatus | reverse complement strand
GATGGGATTTCCCACCCAGGATTGAAAGGTATGTAACCCAAGGATTAGGGAAATCTCTTCTATTAACAATCTTTAAGAAACTGAACAATCTACAAACTTCTGAAAAAATTCTTATCCTAATTCAATAATTGATTATTAATATAAAAGATAAATACTCATTTCTCTCAAAAGCAGATTGTATTGGAAGGAGCAAGATCCAGATAATAAAATAAAATAAAAACTCTTCACAGGAGAAATTAAACTAGTGCAGCGCAACTACTGCTGTCTCCCAGGCATTAAAAATATATGTAGTATTCTGTTCTGGTTTTCCCAAAGGTACACTTCCCTCCCATCTTTATGCTGCCACTTTCAAGGGTCCTTTGACTATTACCCCTCTCTCACCTCAGGTTATACTGCTGTTTACATAGCACTTGGTCAGGGATCACCGGAGGTATCAGTGGTAAAGGAAGTGACAGAGGCAAAATGCCAACAGACATCTTTCTTCCATCCACCCAGCAAACTTAGCCAAGATCCTTGCAATAAATAACTACAGCAATTGTCTAAACCCATAACAAACCCAATATTAGCTTTTCATGGCTCCTCCTTTTCCACTGTACTTTTTGAAATCTTCATTGTTAAATTTCCTCTTTCTTTTATATCTTTTCCTTTTATGCTCTTTCCATTTCCTGATGTTAACTGAAACCTAGTACAAAAATATTGTAAGATGATATTTAACAATATGAAGAGTGGCAGTCATGATAGGATATGGGTTCAAACTTTGGGCCTTTACCATTTGTGTGACTTTGCAACTCACTTTGGATTCTAGATCTGTAATTGTTATAACTATAATGATAATAACAGTATTTATAAAGTATTTTAAGTTTTACAAATCACTTCACATATCCTCATTTGATCCTCACAACAATTATGGAAGTAGGGACTATTATTATTCTCATTCTACAGATGAGGAAACTGAGACGGGTTAGGTGACTTGCCAGGATCACAAAAGAATTAAGGGTGCAATGAAGAATTTGAACCTGGGTCTTCCTGACTCTAAATCCACCTCTGTCTCTCGCAGTGTGTCTTTGTATGTCTCTGCTTCTGTGTGTGTCTCTGTCTCTCTTTGTTTCTCTATCTTTTTTTCTCTTTCTCTTTCTCTGTTTCCGTCTCTTTCTGTCTTTGTGTGTGTGTGTGTGTGTCTCTTATTACAGTAGTTTCCATGTTGAATCACTTGAAAAGTTTTATCTTTCCCCCTATGCCTAACCTTCTTCCAAGCCTTCCCATTTCTCCTGAGAATAGCACCATCCTTCCTATCTCATAGCTTAAAAAGCTTGGCATTCTAGGCTCTTCAGTCTCTGTCAGCCCATGTATCTATCACTTGCCAAATCTTGATACTTCTATCTTCACAATATCTCTCAATTGTGACTTACCTAGCAACCAATTCAAGACCTCACTACCAGTACTATTGTAGTAGCTTTTGAATTGGTCTTCCTAAGTTTCTCTTTATTCCAGTCCATTTTTCATAAAGCTGTTAAAATTATTTTTCTTTTATTTTTACTTAATGCTATTTCATTTTTTCCCAATTACATGCAAAGATAGTTTACAACATTCATTTTTTTCAAGTTTTTGAGTTCTAAATTTTCTTCCCTCCTCTCTTCCCCTTCCCCAAGACAGAAGAAATTCATTATAGGTAATACATTACAATCAGGTTAGACATATTTCTACATTAATCATGCTGTGAAAGAAGAATTGGAACAAAAAGGAAAACCATTAGAAAGAAAAAACAAAAACAAAAGTTTAAAAATATTCTTCAATCTGCATTTAGACTCCACAGTTCTTTCTCTGGGTGTGGATAGCATTTTTCATCATAAATCTTTTGGAATTGTCTTGGGTCATTGTATTATTGAGAAGAGTAAAGTCTATCATAGTTGATCATCACATAATGTTGCTGTTATGATATACAATGTTCTCCTGGATCTTCTCATTTCATTCAGCATCACTTCATGTAAATCTTTCCAGGTTTTTATGAAATCTGCCTATTTATCATATCTTAAAGAACAATAATATTCCATTACACTTATATACCATATCAGTGATTCCCCAATTGATGGACATCCCCTGGATTTCCAGTTCTTTGGTACTACAAAAAAAACCTGCTAAAATATGTTTACATATGTGATCCATTTCCCCTTTTTGGCATCTCTTTGGGAAACAGCACTAATCAAAATGGTTGAATCAGTTCACTACTCTAACAACAATATATTAATGTCCCATTTTTCTCACATCCTCTTCAACATTTGTCAATTTCCTTTTTTGTCATATCAGTTAATCTGATAGGTGTGAGATGTTACCTCAGAGTTGATTTAATTTGCATTGCTCTAATCAATAAGGATTTAGAGTATTTTTTCCATATGACTACAGATAGCTTTAATTTCTTCATCTGAAAATTGCCTTTTCATATCCTTTGACCATTAACAATTGGAAAATGCATATTAAATATGACTCAGTTCTCCATATATTTGAGAAATGAGGATAATTTTTGCTACATATATATTTGATCATGATATTCTTTTGCTCAATAAATTCTAGTGGCTTCCCATTGTCTCTAGAATAAAATATAAATTCATCTCTTTTAAAACCCTTCAAAACCTGGCCCTTTCCAGACTCATTATATATTTCTCCCCCTCTTGAATTCTATTGTCCAGACAAACTGGCCTTCTCTTTCATTCACATACCATAGTGTCAGACGAAGAGTAGGTATTTAATAAAATATTTGTTGACTTTTCACTTAGATTAATATAGTAATCTTCTAACTGATCTCTTGATTCTCTTTCATATTGCTGACTAAATAACTTTCTAAAATATTTCTCTGATCTCACTTCTACTCTTTTTCTAAAATAAAATCACTGCCAATAAAATAAAGTGTAAATATTTCATCTTGATATTTAACAGAACTTGTATAATGATTGTATTCTGTCTTTCCTCTTCATATAATAATTAATTATACATTAACAAATGTATAAAAATCTATTTTTTATTTTTTTATTCATTCATTTACTTATGCATTTGTTTTATTTATTTGAAATGAAATGCTAAAAGAACGTTTACATATACTCAATAGAACATGAGAGAGTTGCATGTGAAACCAAAGCTATTTCATACTGCTTGTATTTAAATTATCTAATACATTCCTCATATAACTTTAAAAACTATCTTGCTTGTCTGTACTTTCTCAACATCATCTGTTTTCATCTATACATGTAAAAATGTTTCAATGACTATTTTTTGGATAAGGGACAACAATATTATTTACCTATCTTTTCTTCCCAATTCTGCCCCCTACAATCAAAAAAGATCAAGAGAATTTTTTTTTTAGAACTTACATTAGGTCAGGTATATGGCATAGTACGTAGAACACTGGGCCTGGAATCAGGAAGACCTGAATTCAAATGTGGTCTCAGACACTTACTAGCTGTGTGATCCTAGGCAAGTCACTTAACCCCTTATTGCCTCTTCCACCAAAAAAAAAAAAAAAAAAAAAAAAAAAAAAGCACCTTCCCTTGTAATAAAGAAGTACAGTCAAGCAAAACAAATCCACAGAGAGGTCATATACAAAAACATCTGTATCTTTCTTTATATTGAATCCATTCTTCCTCTGGGAGTTGATAACAAGCTTCATCATAAGCTTTGTAAAGATGTATTGGTTATTGCTTTCTTTTTAAATCTTTCAGAATTGTTAGGAGTTTTTAATCTATTCCAATGTTTTTGTACTTCTATAAATCATTCTGGCTCTGGTCACTTCACTCTGCATCAATTCATACAGGATTTTCTACAGTCATTTCTGTCATTTCTTATAGTGCAATAATAATAATAATTACATTCCTATGTTATTATTTGTTCAATAATTTTTCAGTTCATGGACATACTTCCCAGATTCCTTTCCTTCTCTTTCCTTCCCTTTTCTTTTTCCCTTTCCTCCCCTCTTTTAATTTTCCCTTCTCTTTTCTCCTTTTAATTCCTACTTCAGGATCCAAAAATATCTTTTGCTCTCTTCTAAGTATGGCTCCCATTCTCATTTGTTTTCCTGTTCAGCTTGATTTATTTCTATATCAAATTGTTTATGTATGCATATGAGAAATATCAAATTCCACCTCTTCCTTTATTTCTGGTTAGTGTATTCATTTTACTTACATTTTTCTTTTTCCTTTTAAAACCCTCATAACAGAATGAATCCACCCTTAGATCCTTTTCCCCTCTTATTTAATTCCCTTAATACCTTTCAAAAACATTAAGTTCTAAAAGGATAAAATCACTCTCCTTGTTATAATAACAGTACTCAATCAGCATATAGTTGCTAGTAAATTCCCAAAGAAATCTCTCTTTTTAGTAATGTCTGGACTGTCTGCATTTCAAAACTACAACACAGCTCCAGCATTTTCACCAAAAATGGTCAAAAATCCTTTATTTTATGATAGGCACATCACACACACACACACACACACACACACACAACTGTAAAATTATATTTAACTTTGCAGAGTAAGGTTTTGTGTTTGTAAGTCATTATTTTTTGCCTTTTCAAGTACTATATTCCAAGATTTCCCCTGATTTTAGTAGAAGTTGCTAAGTCTTGTGTTATCTTGACTCTTGTTCCTTTATACTTGACCTCCTTTCTGAATGCTTGCATTATTTTTATTTGATAAGGAAACTCTGAATGTTGTTTATCATATTTTCTGAAACTTTTCCTTTGGAGGATTTCTTTCAGGAGATGGTCAGATAATTATTTTTTATTTTATCTTTGTTCTCTGGTTCAATAATTTTATATGTGTGTGTACATATATGTATATAATTTCTTCAAATATAGAAGGTTATTTTGAAAAAATCATAATTTTAGGGAATCTAATGATTCTTAAATTATCTCTCCTTGACCAGTTTTTTTGTGCCAGTTGTGCTTTTTAATGGCATTTTATTTTCCCCCAATTATATGTAAAGACAATTTTTAGCATTCCTTTTTGCATGATTTTGAGTTCCAATTTTTTCTTTCTCCCTCCCCTCTCCTCTTCCTAAAATGGTAAGCAATTTGATATATATTACATATGTGAAATCATGTAAAACATTTCCATATTAGTCACAGTTGTGAAAGAAGAAATAGACTAGGAAGCGAAACCAATGCCTGGAGAGTCAATAAAAAGAAGGAGCGGCAGCTGCTCACAGGTTTCTTTTGCCAACATTTAATACATCCCTCTTGGAATATAGGAAATATATTTGCTAATCTCTTAAAGGAACTCTGGCAAAAAAAGAAATGCAGGTTCTAATGGTAGGTCTGGATGCTTCAGGAAGGCAACTATTTTGTATAAACTGAAGCTGGGTGAAATTGAAACTATAATTCCACCTGTAAGTGTCAATATAGAAACTGTAGAATACAAAAATATTAGTTTCATGGTATGGGATGTAGTGGCCAGGACAAGATCTGACCCTTATGGAACCATTATTTCTAGGACACATGAGGACTGATTTTTGTAGTTGACAATAGTAACAGAACTATTAGACCCAAGAACTGATGAGGATATTGGCAGAGGATGAACTTATAGATGCTATTTTGTTAGTGATTACTAACAAGATATTCCCAATGCCATGAATGAAGCTGAAATCACAAACAAACTTGGATTACATTCTGTTTGTCACATCAACTGGTATGTCTAAGTCATCTGTGTCACTCTGTGAAGGAATAGATGAGTTGTCCCATCATTACTGAAACCAGAAATGAAATAACAAAAGCTCCTCCTTTCTCTTTCCTTCTCTCCATCTTATTTCCCCCTATTTACCCTTTGCTTTACTCTCATATGGCAAACTATGCTACTTTGTGGTATTGAGTGCTGGGAGCTGTTTTTTCCTACCTATTTGCCGTTAATGTGGAAAATAAAGTTCTGAAAATAGGTTTCTTATTTAAAGTAAATAGTATTTTTAATGGGACAATTTTTAGTACTCCTGTGCAATATTACTCATCTTTTTAAAAATAGTATTTTATTTCCCCCTAGTTACATGTCAAGACATATTTTAGCATTCATTTTAACCATATTTTGAGTTTCAAAATGTTTTCCTTACCTTACTCCCCTCCCCTCTTCTGAAGATGGTAGGTGGTCTGATATAGTTTATACAAGTGCTATAATATAAAGTGAATTCCATGTTAGTCATAGATATAAAAGAAGAAATGGATCAAAAG
Organism: Myrmecobius fasciatus; assembly: GCA_023553655.1. Classification (NCBI taxonomy): domain Eukaryota; kingdom Metazoa; phylum Chordata; class Mammalia; order Dasyuromorphia; family Myrmecobiidae; genus Myrmecobius; species Myrmecobius fasciatus. Next base: position 51,593 of record JAJPUD010006304.1, on the reverse strand, counting down.
GGAAAAAAGAATAAAGTAAGTGAAAAAATATGCTTTGATATGCATTCAGAATCTATCAATTCTTTATGCGGACATGGATAGAACTTTCCTTTGTGAGTCCTTTGTACTTGTCTTAGATCATTGTGTTATTGATCATCACATAATGTTGCTGTTACCATGTACAGTATTTTCCTGGTTCTACTTATTTTACTTTACAACAAATGCCAAATGTACATTTACCTAAAAAACTATTTTATGGAGAATTCACACAAGGCAAGTGCTCACATGGTGGTCAGAAGAAGGAATACAAGAACACTCTCAAAGTCTCTCTGGAAAACTTTGAAAATAATTGTGAGACATGTGAGACACTGGGAAAGGACCACCCATCATGGCATGCCTATGTCAAAAAAGGTGCTGTGTTCTATGAGTGAAACAATTACAGTAACTCAAAAGAAATGTGAGATGTGCAAATTTAGAGACACACACATTCAAAATGTCCATATGGACTATTTGTGTATGACTTGTGATAGAAAGTTCTGAGTTCATATCGGTCTGATCAGCCACACTCAGACACACTATGCCTTTATTCCAACATAGTGATGTCATTTTGGTCCTCTTTGAGAACAGAGGACAGCAACTTATACATTTTCTTTAATCCTGTATCCTAAATTACCTTGCCTGTCTAGGCATCCTGTCTAGGCATACTTTTTTTTTTTTTTTTTTTTTTTTTTTTTTTTTTTTTTTTTTTTTTTTGTTGCTTTTTGCTGAGGCAATTAGGGCTAAGTGCCTTACCCAGGGTCACACAGCTAGGGAATGTTAAGTGTCTGAGACCAGATTTGAAATCAGGTTCTCCTGACTTCAGGGCTGGTGCTCTATCCACTGCGCCACCTAGCTGCCCCAGGCATACTTTTTAAAGAGTTTACATGATTTGAATTTGGTTGACAACTAAGAAAGGTAATGATGAGTTAATTCAGAGGCATAATAGACATTCTTAGTGTGTCAAAATATTAACTATTTCTAATGTTTTTCAAAAATATTTTTATGTCCAAGCATTGACTTCTTTCTCTGGTTACTATACATTAATAATAACAATAAATAATAGCTAACCTTTTTATAATACTTTAAATTTTCCAAGGCATTTTTAAAATATTATTTTATTTTCTCCTTACAACAACCCTATAAGGTTGATGCTAGTATTATCCCCAATTTTATAGACAAAGAAAGGTAGACTTGACCATACTCACAGAGTTAGTAAATGTCTGAAACCAGACAGAACAGAAATCTTTCTGTCCAGATTCAGCTCTTTATCTTGTGATGATTTAAAAAGTTTGAGACAGGGGCAGCTAGGTGGCGCAGTGGATAGAGCACCAGCCCTGAAGTCAGGAGGACCTGAGTTCAAATCTGGTCTCAGACACGTAACAGCTGTGTGACCCTGGGCAAGTCACTTAACCCCAATTGCCTCAGCAAAAAAAAAAAAAAAAAAAAAAAAAAATGAGTTTGAGACATAGTTTCTGGGTAATTTAATCATTTTATTAATAAAGCTAGCACATTATTAATAAAACAATGGTCATTTGATTATCTCTCTGACCAAAGACAATCATGGCACTTAATTGGAAAAGACAGTTTCATTGAGGGCTGAGAGTGATATAATATCACCCTGCAACAGAGAAAATTATCTTTATACTCATACAACTGGTTCTTCTGACACCATCTTATGCAGTTTGGGCATGGTATTAGAACAATTTTTCTGTGATCTACATCACTTGAAGAAGTTCTCTTTGTTAAGAATTTTCTGCAAAATTGACCAATTATTCTAAACCTCCAGATTCACACACAGACACACACACATACACACACACACACACACACACACACACACACACATTTCTCTGTAAAGGTATTTTGCATTTACTCCTTAAAGTAAAAATCAATTTTTAACAGTGAAGTTGGTTAATGTTAAAGTTGTTTCAAGATGCATATAATCACCACAAGTGATTAAAAAAAGAGCTTTAAAGGAAACTTACTCTATACTTAAGTAATCTTGAAGATTTTATTCTCATTCTGTGTAAGACATATTTGTATCTCATTTACTCAGTAGGAATTCCACAACACAGAAAAGTTTTGTACAGGGTTAATAAGAATTTATTATTAGATATTCCAAGAACCCTTCTAGGTTTATAAAGGAAATTTTACAAGGTCTTTTCTTTGTATAATTGCCAACTTTCCTTTTAGAATAACTATGCAAATGCTTGATTAAAGCAATAGCTTCATTAACTTAGTTAACAATCCGATAATTTTTATAAGGGATAATCAAGTAATTTTAAATGAACTTCCTTTTAATATAGACAAACCTGAAAGTTTATAATTTTTTAAATTACAATACTTTACAGTATTGAAACATGGTCAGCAGGACTGATAAAATTACATAATAATTTTCAAACTTTTTTTCACCTTCCTTTTATATATGCATACTATATATATAGATATATATATAATATACATGCATACTATATATGTGTGCCTATGAATATATTAATACATATACATGTATCTGTATACCTATATATATACCTACATGCACATACATGTGTAGACACACATATGCATATGCATTTACAAATATGTAAACATGCATCTAAAACAATATTAATATGGCTGACATATATTGTATCTTTTGATTAAATCTTTGACTTTATCTGAGATCAATGATTATTAATCTTATTTTATTTTCTAAAATAAATAAATTTTACTCCAGATCTTTTTTTGTACTGTTTGTGTATATCTCTTATTTGCTATCCCTGAAAACTCTTCTACTTGAATTCTACTTAACTTGCCTGGCAAATACTTAACCTTCCCCCACCTATAGATCCTTCCCTTATCTTCTCCCTCCACCCCTTCCTTTCTCTTTATCTCTTTTCCATTAATCTAAACACTCCTCTGCATCCCACCATATCCTATGCCACCCTTACCCTCTCTCTTTATCTCCTTCCCATTAATCTATATACCTTGTCCCACTATTATAAATCTATATACCCTTCTATACCCCACATCATCCTAATCCCTCTGCCTTTTTTTTAAGCTTTTTATTTACAAAACCTATGCATGGTAATTTTTCAATATTGACCCTTGCAAAGCTTTCTGTTACAAATTCCCCCCCACCCCTCATACCCTCCCCTAGATAGCAGGAAGTCCAATACATGTTAACCATGTCAAAATACTTGACAAATCGAAGGTGTATACATATTTATAGTTATCTTCTTGCACAAGAAAAATCGGATCTACAAAAAAAATTTTAAAAAAATTCTGAGAAGGGAAACATAATGCAAGCAAACATCAATAGAGAGCATGGAAATGTTATGTTGTGGTCCATATTCAGATCCCTCTCTCTGGGTGTATATGGCTTTCTTCATCACTGAACAATTGGAATTGGTTTGAAACATCTCATTGTTGAAGAGAACCATGTCCATCAGAATTGATCATCATATAGTCTTGTTGTTGCCGTGTATATTGATCTCCTGGTTTTGCTCATTTCACTCAGTATCAGTTCATGTAAGTCTCTCCAGACCTCTCTGAAATCATCCTGCTGGTCATTTCTTACAGAACAATAATATTCCATGACATTCATATATCATAGTTCATTCAGCCATTCTCCAATTGATGGTCTGCCCTTATTTCTTTATGGATTTTGGAGGGTACTGTATCTGTCATGGTATATTTTAGCATTGTTCCCTATTTAACCCATTCCCAACATGAGTAAATTTTCAGAACTACTAGCCCTCTTCCCCCCTCTAATTCCTTTATGTTGGTTCTTCCTCTGTACCTCATTTGCATAACATAATTACTATTTTTACCTTTTCCTAGATAGTTTTGCTTTTTAGAGTCAGATCATTCTCAACTCTGTCCCAATCTTTCTTTTGAGCTACTCAATTATTGATATCAATATTAAACATATGGTATACATTCACATGTGAAAAACACAATTTGTCCTTGTTGAGTCGCCTGAAATTAATCTTTGATGTTAACTTTTATATGTTAGATTTTCTATTAAATTTGAGTTTGATTGAGATAAAGTCCTAAAAAACCTGCATTCTTTTTTTCTTCAATATTATGGTTAGATTTACTGGTTGTGATATTTTTGATTTCGGACCTAGTTCTTTTGATTGCTGGTAAATATGATTCCAAGACCTGTGGTCTTTTATTGTGATTGCTGTTAAATCCTGTACAATTCTAATTGTAGCTCCAGCATATTTGATTTTTTTTCTTGTTTCTGGCAAAATTTTCTCTGCTCTAGGGTTTTTTGAAATTTGGCAATAATATCCCCATGTATTTTCCACAAAGGATCTCTTTGAGTGATGATGAATGGATTTTTTTTCTATTTTTACTTTCTCCTCATGTTCTATCACTCCCAGACAATTTTCCTGGATTATTTCTTGCATTATTGTGTCAAGGTTCCTTTTTTGATCACAGCTTTCAGTTAGTCCAATTGTTCTTATATTTTCTCTTTTTGATATGTTCTCCAGATTTTTTTTTCTTATGAGATGTTTCATATTCTCTTATATTTTTTCATTCTTTATGTTGTTTTGTTATTTTTTTGGTCTCATAGCTTCACTGGCCTCCTCTTGCCCAAGACTAATTTTCAAAGAGTTATTTTATTCTTTCAGATTTTGTATTTCCTTTTCTGATTGGTTAACTTTTATTTTTCATAATCTTCTTGGGATTTTGGGATGGTTTTTTATTTAGTGAGTAAGTTTTGCAATTTTCCTTAATGTCTTTCATTTGATTTTTAAATTCTTTTTTGAGTTCTTCTATAAGTTTTCTCTGGGCAGGGAGCCATTTAACCTTTCTTTTGGAGATTGAAGACATTTACTTCAATGTCCTCCTCTGAAGATGAACCCTAGTCTCACTTGGAACCTCTAACTAAAATTTCATCTTCCTGCAAGTGCCTGCAGCCAGTAGTATCCCTGTCCCACTGCTTCTGCATTCACTAAGTGTGCTGGTTCCTTCTATCCCAGAACTTTGTTTTAGCAGCATAGCAGGGCCTGACCTTCCTAATCAGGTTATGTTCCTTTAATCTTCCCAGATTCAGATTTTCTCACATTTCAGGCTGTCCTGGAAGTGAAAGTTCTATGTTTGGGACTTAGGCTGCCTCCAACCCAGCTAGTCCCGGGACTCCCCCTTGCTATTTCTGCAGAGCTAACCTAGAGGTGTTTATACTTCATACTAGGTAAATCCCCATCTTGGAGTTTTTCTTCAGATCATATTGGTTTGTCCCAGGAGGGTCCCTGTTTTTCTACAAGTCTTATTTGTTTTTCATTGGTCTATATTCACCCTGAAATGCAATATTGTTCTAACACTATTTATATATAGTAAATTATAAAGTTAATATTAGGCATTGTCTTTATACATATTGCTATTTTCATCCTTACTGAAAGAGTCCCTCAATCTTGCTGAAAACAACTCTAAAGAGCATGGAGCAAACATAGAGTCCTGATTCACTTCACTAATGACTGGGAAAGTGCAAGAGCATCAAACACATGCAAACATGCTGTCATGAAACAGATGTACAATACTAATGTATTAGACACAAATGTTGCCATAATTTTCCACAAGCCCTCACAACTGACAGACATGAAACTGTGTATAGTTATCTGTTCTACTCTGGGCATATCTTCTAGAATTTGGGGGCAACAAGCCCCTTATCAACTATTCTTTGGCCCTCTGAAGCTATATTAGCTCTCAAGTAGGTAACCATTTTCTAGGGGAAGGACCAGCCTCTTAAGGAGGACTCTGTCAAGAATCTTGCCGGTAATGACTAAAAGAAAAAACTCAGGACCCCCCCCCCATGATTGTCACAATCTATTCCCTTTATAAAAGTGGACAATGGAGATGTCTTTGAATTCCTGGGGAATGACTTCCTTTTACTATTTAATTTAGAAGATTTCAGTCAACTTCTATATCCACAATGCACCCCCCTCCCCCATCTTGTAAATCTCACTAGAATCAGCATATAGAATAGAATCAGCACCAAGTGATTTGCCACATAAAAGGAGTCTAATGCCATTCAAAAACCTCTTTTTTCCATTGAAGAGATTAACTTCAACCTGAGGTAAATAGTCAGTGGCCTAAACACTAATTGATGATTGCCTGTTGTGAACCCAATGAAAGAGTTCAGCTCATTTGTCTAGGATCATGTTCTTATCACCCAGTAGCTGAGATGCACTATAGATCTTTGGTCCATAAATAGCTTTCAGACCTTCATAAAAGTGCTTTAGATTGTTACTATCAGAATAAAACTGAATTTTATTTGCCTTCTTACTGAACCAAGAATCTTGCCTCTCTTTAAGCTTGTGCTTCACTTTTGATGGAATTAAATGTTTCTTCCCTAAGAATGTATGAACTATCCTGCTGGTATACCCTGTGCAGTTCTTGATTTTTTTATTTAGCAGCTTCTGAATTTCCCCAACATTTTGGTCAAACCAGCACTGATGTTTGTAAGTGTTCTAATCCAGATGTATACCAAATCTCTGAAAGCTGTCCACTCTTCTGCTCCATTGTTGCCAGCTATTTGTTTTCCCTCCAATTTAGCAACAAATTGTTCCCGCTCATAGAAGTTGTAATCTGTTGACATTAATTCTTCTGGTGTCTCTTTGCTTTGGGGCTGCTGCTTTTGTTAAATTTTTAGCTTGGAGAGAATAAGTATGATTAATCCAGCAATCTGTGCTGCACATTGTCTTTGTAAGTCTCTTCTTTTTCTGTCTGTCTCTTCTTTTTACATTCACATGGCCTATTAAATGCTGTGAGAGTGAATCTGTGATGTTTTATTGTGCTTAGGTAAATGGAATAGAGTGTTGGTGATGAGAAGGTCATAGCATACATAAATATTCAGTAGTAAGCAATCATTGCTGTTGCTTTTTCCAACTCCATTCTTCTCAAGAACTCCCTGATAGGTCTAGTAACTCTAGCACTAAAATCATCCAGAATTATAAGCTTGTCCTCTTTTGGTACAGTGGTGATAAGAGTCTCCTGGTCTTCATAAAATTTTTCCTTGATCTCATCAGAATTTGGCGTGGTGGGAGAATAGCCACTAATGATGGTGCTGTGTCATTTTCTTACCAAGTAAATTTTCCTGCAGATTCGTTGTCATGTTTGTCATTCACTCCTTTTGAGAGAATACTTTGTTAATTAGATTAATTATGATTCTAAACCTATATCAATTTCATGGTGTCTCACTCCAGAAAAACATGTATCCACTTCCAATTTTGGTAAGCTGGCCTTCATTGGCCAACTTTCTTTCGCTCAAGTCTGTTGTTTGGATGTGATACCTGGTGAGTTTTCTCACAAGAACTGTTCATCTTCCAAGTCTACTGGATTTTGTCTTGTCTATAAATGTGCACAGTTCCATAGAGAAGGATACTAATGATAATTAGATTAAAGTAAATCTCCTCAATTTTGGTCAGACTTCACCCCAAAAAACTCTCTTTGAAGTGTTACTATCTAGGAGAGATTAATTTGGTCTAAATCTTTTTAAGAGTAGAGTATGGATAGCATGATACTTCTGCTAATGGCCCTGAGTATGTTAATCTCCCTTTATTTTTCTAAATTTGATGTCTGTGCACTAAGTATTGTAATTATTTGCATTTTTAAAATTATTCAAATTTCTTATGATTGATAGCATATTTTATGATGTTTATAATATTTATTTCATCTAGTATTTCATGTGGAGGCATTTCATCTGGTGTAAGATAATTCTTTGGAGTCATGTAAGTGTATCTTGTAGAACTGCAGCCAGCTTGCAATCTGGTGGTAGATTTCAATCTAGCTTCAGTGTAGGTTGCAGTTTGTCAATTGCTTTTTAAATATCTAACATGAAAGCAACTGACAGCATTCACATCTAAATATTTTATTTTAAAATATCTATTGTCATTAAGTTATCATCAAAATACTTGATTTAAGTATTTTGGATAGAGAATCAAAACACCTGATCTCCTCCATTTGACCTGAGATTTTTGTAACTATAATGTTAATTTCTTGGAAGCATGCATATTGGGAGTATATTTTCTGGTATTAGTTCTATTGTTCATTTTTCAGGTATTTTGAATTAGATTTTTAAGTCATTTTGCTAAAATAAAATGTTTTCATTTGAAAATGTTTCAACTTTTTTTCCTTTTTTTTTAAAGCATCAAGAAGTAAATCTGATTACTCAGCAGTTGGATCCAATGAATCAGGTATATCGATATGATTTAGACAACCAGACAGAAAATTTTGGTTTAATTTGAAACTTTTACTTAAGAATATGGTTGTTATCTTTGTAAATATTCCTACTTTTTTATTGTAAACTGAGGCAGATATGTTCTCTAGAGAATTTAGCTCTCTCTTTCACAAAGGGAGAAAATACTTGGAGAATGCAAAAGTTAGTTCTGCAAGATCCCAAATCTCCCTTTTCACTAAAAGGAAAAGCATTGTCAGAGGAAGACAATGCTTGTGAAATTAAAGAAATCTTTATTAATCAGGAAAATAATGCATGTGCATGGGAGCATTTAGCCTAATGTTGAACATCGTAAGTAAGGAAAGGATGAGGACTGTATATATGGTTTTCAAATAAAGGAAGGCAAGGAATTGAGGAGAAAGGGAAGTGAGGAATTCCAGGTCTCAGAGCTGTGGGCTTCTGATACATAAATAGTTCAACAATTGAGCATAAACAATAAAATAAGGGGATTCTCAAAAAATCATCAAACAGGATGTTTCCAAAGAGCCCCACAAACAACAGTTAGTGGAGTCTTTGGAGATAAGGATGTTTTTTAAGATCCAAAAGCAAACAAATGGCTCAGGGTCTGCCCCAAGACTAATATGAGTTTGATTGGCTTCAGAGTTTCTAATTTTCTGCACATCCAGCTGGGTTTACTCTCAGTCACTGCACTAAATTGATATGTTAAGCCAGTCAGCATTCTAATAGGTTGAATAGATCCTAGGTAGCTCTTCTCAGTTATCTGGATAATTTGGGGATATTTGAGGGCTCAAACAAATCAAGGTAGTTAGTATATCCATTTTCACAGTATAATAGGAGTTTTTAATTTATAGAATCAAATTTTAGAAAAGCAATTTGAATATTTTTAAACTTTGCATGAACCATAGAAAAACCCAAATTATATTTAGTTATTTATTTAGGTTTTATTGGAGATGAAGGAAAACCTATTTTACTTATGTCATTTTAAAAACAACCTTTGAGGGGCAGCTAGGTGGCGCAGTGGATAGAGAACCAGCCCTGAAGTCAGGAAGACCTGAGTTCAAATCTGGTCTCAGACACATAACATTCCCTAGCTGTGTGACCCTGGGAAAGTCACTTAACCTCAATTGCCTCAGCAAAAAGCAAAAAAAAAAAAAAAAAAAAAAAAAAAAAAAAAAAAAAAAAAAAAAAACAACCTTTGAAACATTTCCAAATTCTTCAAGCTCCCCTCTACCATCAAAGTCTTATTAGCCTGTAAAATTAGAGAGATTTTGAAAATTTAAAAAGATCTTAAGTTCAGGCCTCACTCTCTAATATATTTTTTTGTTTGTTTTTTATTCTCCAACGCACACAGTAAGTGATTAATTCTAGTTGATTAATAGATTTATTGTGTTATATTAGGCAAGTCATTAAACCTGGTCCTCTAAGGTTTTAAATTATAGAGGAGTTAACAACCTTCAATGATAAGAGTTTTTTCACCTACCAGTGAAATTACAGTCCCAATTCCTATTCCTCTTCCTTCCCATTTTCCCCAACATGGTACATTGTTTTAATGAAGATAAATTTTCTGTTTTTAACAAACTAGGGTAATTTGTTTTATATTTACCTAAATAATATATGTATCTATATTAAAATATTTATCCCACCTAGTCTGACTGTTTCAGAATAGGGACTTGAATAACATATTCATTTAAATGCCTACATAAAAAAAAGATACTAAAAAATGGTTATCAGAAATTTAAAGATTCATGTTATATATTATCAAACTTATATTTTCCAGAGAACTGAGTCTCTCAGTTTTTAGATTATAGAACCTAATCATTGAAATAGGATGAAATAAGGTCTTCTTGGGAATGATGTTAATATGAAAACAAAAGAAACTGAGTATATAAAAATATAATACACAATATATAAAAATAAAGCAGACCGAGTCTCCATTTTTAAGAAAAGAATATTGTATACATAGTAGCGATGATTTTTTTAGCTATCATGCAGGGCTCGAAAAATGGGGGAAAAAAATGGACTTATTCTCACCTTTGACTGAAGGTATGCCGAGGAACTGCTTAGTGAGAGGGGTCATTTTTAACTGGTAGGGTGGAAAACCCAGCAATCACACATACTGTGAAAATAGGATAATCTAGGCCCTGACTTTGAACCTCCAAAGGTTCTTTATTTAAAATAAAAGAATTCTTCATTGTTCTCTCATGTAGCATTTTTACTAATCATGCAAATATGCTTGTATTTAAAAAGAAAGTATTTATTGTTGAAAATAAATATGCTATCTTTTGCATTGAATAGAAAAAGGATCTCATATACCGGAAGCTACACCAAAATATTCTGAAACAGATGCTGTTGTAGGTAAGGAATAATATGAATAATTTGCTGTATTGCTTTCAATCAAGTTCTTTGTGCCTCCAATGATATTAAAACTGTCATGTTGAAACTATTTTAAAAATTCGGTAAGTATTTGGGTTGCTTTCCTCTCTCAGCTTGTTTGACATTTTGTGGAACTTCTGATTTTTTTCACTAAATTAACTGATGGTTTTTGTGTGATATAAATGTTGTTTTTGACCATTGTAATGTATAAAATTAGAGTGTACCCAAGTGAACACTGTAAAGGAAAATAATTCAATGAACCTGCATTTGAGTCCTATCTGTAGTCTGTACCTCAGTTTCCTCATTTGGAAAAAGGTGTGGGTTAGGAGGAGAGTTGTCCTAATTGATCTTTAAAAGCCATTCCTACTCTAAATCTATGATCCTATATCCAGGGTCTTGATTGTGTCACCATTTTTCAGGGGGCTTCTTATGTTTAAAACTTTTTTGCATTTCTTTTTTTTTTCATTGTGAGTATATTTAACCTAGTACACCCAGTTAGAAAAGCCAATAAAATGTTTGCTCTATATTTTCATTAATTTGTCTGTCTATCTATCTAAGAGTAGGTTTCCTTAACTTAACTTCCTTAACAAAGTAGCCTACCTGGTCACTCATAGGTAGATTCTATTCTTGATCAGTACAGAATATGCTTATTTCCTAAACTTGGCGGGTTTGTCCCTCTGAAGTACCACCCCACCCCAGATCCCAGGTGAGCTGGGAGCTCACTATATTGGTGTCATACTTAGTGAAGACATCTAATTGGCTCAGCCTACTGAAGTTCAGATGGATCCACTTGCCTCAATATCCCTTAATACCAGATATCAGAGATATTGCCATATACATGACTTGTCCTATGCTTTTTAACAGATGTGAAATAATTAAACTTTATAAAGTCATAAACAGAATTATTCAAATTGTATAAATCTCTTACTCTTTCAAGAAAAATCATACTTTTCTGTGTCAGATGAAATTATAAATAATCTATCTAGATCTAGGACAAGGGCACTTTATTATTCCTATAATTATCCTACCAAGACATAGATGGACAGTGAAATGAAAGATGAAAGACATCTTTCATATATTCTCAGTGGAAATGATTACCAGCTGTGAAGAGTAATACATGATGATTTTCAAAGCTGCTTTTAAAAAATGTCTATGCCAGGCAAAGAAGAGAAAATAAAACCTATTTTTCATTTCCCTGGGGACATAGGATTGTATTCCATTTTTGATGTCTATATTAAATAAATGGGAATGAAACAAGGAAATACTTTCGTTCAGCCTTAATGCTTAATGGGAGGGATTTAAATATAGTGAAGCTTATCATAATATCTTTGTAGTTATAATAAATGATATGCATGGCAATTCTTTTATAAATTTCAGTAATTTTTATTACTACATGAGGAAACTTCAAAGTCTCAACAGTTGAAGAACGTCAGTAATTACTGTACAATAATCAATACACTTCTGGCATGTTTTAGGTGAATCTTCTACATGGGGCAAAGGAGCATATAAAACCTTTAATGGTAAAATCTTTTCCTTTGAGTCTTCGTGCACATACACCTTCTGTCGTCACTGTGTTGAATCTGGAAGTGATTTTAACATTGAAATCAAACGCAATAATCAGAGTGAGATTGAAAAAATCACAGTCCTAATTGATGGCACTGATGTCTCTATTAGTGGAAAAACAATCGTGGTTAATGGAGAAAGGTAAATGCATCTGAAAAAAAAAGTTGTTTTTTTAAAAACAAGGGACTTTATAAGAAAATGTAATGAATAAAGATGGAAATGTTTAAAAAGAACATCAATAAAATTTATTTTAAAATATGTGAAAGAAAAAGTTAATAAAAGAACAAAATAAAACAATTGTTACTACTTTGTTAGGATTATCTATATCAGGAACAAAATAAAGATTATATTATAACAATATATACATATGTATTACATACATATTGTATAGAGATATATTAAATATATATGTATACGCACAGAGAGAGTCCTTTAAGGTTTGTGAAATGCTTTGCAAATATTATCTATTTTATCCTCCTAACACCCCTGGCGGGGTAAGTACTATTATTAAATATATTTAAATATAGTCATTACAAAATTGGAAAAATATAATTTTATTACTAATTCAATTATCATACTATTTTATGATTATGGGTACACTCTAATCCATTTATGATTAAGATATTTTAAAATGTATTTTTAATTATATCTACAAAGTTATGCCAAAGTGAACATTTTTGAAGTTTTTTTATGCAATAATTCTGTGTTCTAGATGTTTCCAAGTGTCATGGAGATTATGTATATTCAAAGTCCAAAGAGCTTGAGGACATTCCATAAGCTTAAAATTTTAGACCATTGAAAACTGTGTTTCAGCAAGTCACAATATTTCTAGAAGCATTAGATAAAGAAAGAATACTTGAGAAGTAATAAAAGAAAATTTATTGCAGGATCAGTGCTGGGTATAGTGTTAATAGGGAAATATCTTTAACCAATCAATTAATTAATAAACAAACATTTATTAAGCATTCACTATGTATTAAGCACCTACTTTATATGTGAGACATATACAAATACAAAAGTGAGAAATCTCTTCCCCCAAGGACCTTACATTCTGTTGGGGCAAGGGAATATAAAATGTTCCCAGATAAGTAAATATGAGATAGAAACAAAATAAATCTAAAGTGATTTTGAGGGTGTAGGGTGAAGGATTAAAAAATAAGGAAATAAGAGAAGGCCTTTTGAAGGAAGTGGCATTTGATCTGAGCTTTGAAAAGAGCTAGAGGTTTCAAGGTATATTCATTAGGAGAGACAACATTTAGGGAATGGGTACAATGCAGTGCAGTGGAAAGGTACAGAGATGGAGATAAAATTCCCCCTACTGGGGAGTAGCAAGTAGGTCAATCTGGTTGGAGAGTAAAATGTATATGCAGCAATAATGTATAGTTATTCAAAAATTAGTCTGGAGACAGATTGTAAAGAATTTTAAATGCCAAGCAGATGAATTAGTATTTTATGCAACAGTCAATGGGATGCATTAGAGCTTGTTGAGCATTTGATTTTGGCCATTTTTGTGGAGGATAGATCAGAGAAAGGAGAGACTGGATAGATATAGAGAAACCAAATAGCAGGCTGTTAAAATAAACCAAGGCAGAAATGATGAGGGCCTGAAGTTGTCTGATTGTAGTATGAGTGGAGAGAAGTGGACAGATGAAGATAGTAAAGAGATAGAATTGACAAGATTTGATACTGAGAGGAGTAAATGAGAATGAAGAAGAGAAGATGATTCTCAGGTTGCAAACTAGAAGAATGTTTTCAGGTTGTGACTAGAAGAATGATAATGTCCTGGACAAAAATAAGGAAATTGGGGAAGGTTTAAATGGAAAAATAATGAGTTCAGTTTGGGATATGTCGAGGTGGAAATGCATTTTATTTAGAAAATGAAATGTTCAATAAATGTCTTCAGTTTAACATGTGGTATTTTTTTACAGAGTATATGTTCCATTTAATAACAAGTTGATTCACATAAAACATTATGGAGACTATACTAAGCTGGAAAGCCGTAGAGGAATCCTATTTTTAATATGGAACACAAAGGATAAATTATCAGTAAGTTTATCTCTGCTATAATTCTATGATATTGTTATTGGAGAAACTTTAGAATGTAAAGAGATCATACCTACATACAGTGTGTGTGTGTGTGTGTGTGTGTGATCACCTTTTCTTTCTATTGTTAATTATAAGCTAGCCAACAGACCTAAATGACAAAGATATAAAATGTGCCAAAAATAGAGCTTCCAAGATCAAAAAATGTTTATTTTGATAGTACTTGCCTGCACATAATTATAGAGCATTTATTATTTAATCACTGACCCTCAAACAAAAATAAATTAGGAAGAAAATGATCCACAGGAACATAGAATGAGAAACATTTAGAGTTAGAATAAACTAAGCGATTTATCACGTGCTTATTATGTACCCAGACATATAAGTGCTAAGTGATACAGAGGCAAAAAAAAAAAAAAAAAAAAGGTTTTAGAGATCACTAGATCACTTAGTCTAGAACATTTATTTGTCATTTTAGTAGAGATCTGATTTTTTAAAGTCATCTTGGAAGTCTTTCTAAAAAGATCGAAATATAAGTAAATAGTTTCAATTTCAATAAAGTGATCTTCAGCCCTGAGAGGCTAATTGCTTTATCTAGGCTCACACAGCTAGGATGGGTCAAAGGTCGTATTTAAGACCCATCTATGTATTATACAGCTGCATTTTACAGATCAGAAAACTTAGAACAAAGAAACTCAGTGATTTTACCAGTGTTAACACAATTACTTTATAGCAGATCAAGGATTAAATAACAATATTATTGGCCCTGAATCTAGAGTTCTTTCCATAATAACTGTGCCACTGTTAGATATTTATTAGAAAAATCAGGATTTTAACAATAAACCCTGATTTTAATATCCATTATATTTTAAAATTTTATTATTTAAAAATACTTTTTTAGAAAGTGTTAGTGGAAATGTGTGACCTTAGCAATTAATGACTGAGTTTCCATTCCACCAATTATGTTTGGGTCCCGAATGGAGGAACAGATTCTAGGGAACACCAAGAGGTCTGCTTCTTACTTTGGAGCTAGAAATATTTCCCTATTTGACCAACTTAGAATTCACTCAAAATAATGACAATTTGTGTATGTTATTTCTTAAGAGGGATTTTAAATATAAATGTAATTTTATTTTATAGCTTACTCTTCACAAATCATATGCCACCTGTGGTCTTTGTGGAAAACTGGGTGATGATTCTGGTAAGACTACTTCTATACATATTCTAGGTTTGTTATGTTGATTTGGAAATGAATTTGGATTGAAATCAGGTAGAGCTGTGCAAAATCATCGGCCTCACTCTATCTCGTGAAAGATAGATATAGTTCCAACGGACTGATGATGAGCCTAAAGTAGTGGAAAACTTTGACCTTTTTAAGCTAAGGTCTTTTCCAGCATCCAGTTTGTGGGAGGCAACACCCTTTCAGTAATTAAAAGCAAGATAAAAATTGAGGCAAAAGGTGGCCTAGTTTGCCTTTGCAAAAGAATTAGTCTGGAAGGGCAATACCCTCTGAGTTTCTGGCCAGAAGGGAAACAATTGCTATTTACAAGGACTCTGAGCCATCAAAACCCAAAAAATAAGTAAGGCTTGGACTGCAACCTATTATTGGCCAATCAGTGACAGCTAGAGTCCTTTGGGTTTAAAAGCCTAATCAACTAGCTCCATTTGAATCCCAATGGGCTTTATGGAAGCCTGGTTACCCAGAGCCATATTTTAAGAAATCATAAATAAAAACCATATGAGATAAAAGAGTTCATTGTCCCCATTTTTTCAAAAAAAATAAAAATAAAAACAACAATACAATAAATAAGCAGGAAAGCACTAATGTAGATAAAATCCTATCAATCACCAAGCCCCTATTAAGCATCAGCTGTAGTCCAGGAATTGAGCTGGTGGGTTATAGTTAATTTTGAAACTTTTGATTCTTTCCCCAACCTACTATATTTAGCTCATGTAAGTGTGAAGTCTGTCAGATAACCTCCAAATAAAAGAATGCTGAATTTCTTTTTTTTTAAAGGGGACAATATTGATGAAAACATTGCCAACAGTAAAGTTTCTGATGACTGTCCTAACGCTGTTGCTAAGCAACAGGAAGAATGTGAGGATGGAAAAAAAGTAAGAAAAAAATTACATAACTGGCCTATTATTTCTCTGTTCTGCAATTTTTGTATAATGTTTCCAGTAAACTATTTTCATTTACTTTTTATAGCCATCATTCTGTTATAGGACCTTGGAGAATTTTGGGATTTTTAGGATGACAAAGAAGCTTTTCCCATTCCCCTTATTTGCTGTGCCTTTCCCCCTGAAATTATTTCCCACCTATTCTGTATTGTTTCCTCCATTAGAGAATCTAACTCCTAAATTAACTGAGGCATTACACTGGAGCCACTCACTGAGAAGTGGAATTTAAAATGGAGTTTAAAATAGGAAAACTTAAACAGTTACTGCCTCCAGGAGGCATGGTAGATAGACTACTGAACCTGCAGGTAGGAAGACCTGAGTTCAAATGTGACCTCTGACACTTTGTGATTCTGGGTGCATCAGTTAACCTTTGTTTGCCTCAGTCTTCTCCATTATAATATAAGGATAATAACAACAATTACCTCACACGGTTGTAAGAATAAAATAAAATGATATTTGTAAAGTACTTGCTATATAGTAGATAATATCTAAATGATTATTCTCTCCTCCCCTTCCCCTTATCCATTTCATTCCCTTTACTTTGGAGAACCACCTTTTCAAATAGTTATATGATAACTTAGCTTCCACCCTGGAAAGAAGAAAAGGAAACTCACAAACATGATTTGTATCACACAAGAGTCACAGGAGGTTTTTCCCAGTCCCCTTATCTGCTGTGCCTTTCCCTCTGAGATAATTTCCCACCTACCCTGTGTTGTTTCCTCCATTAGAAGGTGAATTTTAAGGGAAAAAAAGACTTTAGTTAACCAATGCTTTTCTAGCAAGCAATATAAATTCATCTATATTCATTAAAGTATAAGCTCCTTGAGAACAATCTCTCTCTCTCTCTCTCTCTCTCTCTCTCTCTCTCTCTCTCTCTCTCTCTCTCTCTCTCACACACACACACACACACACACACACACACACACACACACACATATCTCTGTGTCTTTGTATCTGTCTCTGTCTCTCTGTTTCTCTATCTCTCTCTTTGTGTTTTTCTCTGTCTCTGTCTCTCTTCCTAAGGCTTAGTGGAATGGCACACATGTAATAAGTGCTTAATAAATATTGATTTATTGATATTCCTGAGGTGGAAAGCATGGTTTTTACACCCAGAAAATTCTAAGCAGCCAACATGTCCCTCTATTCATAATAATAAGTCAGATTCTACAAACCAGACAATAAAATAAATCATGGCAATTATGTTTAAAAGTCCTTCATACTGGCATGAAACTGACATTTCATATTATGCATTCAGAGGTTGTTAGGAAGCTTTAGCTGACTGACTCCTTTTATTACCCTCCCCAGGACAGAAGGTGAGCCAGTATAGTGACTTTTTATTCCTCTGAACTGGTTCACAGGTTCAACCTCTCCACTTTCTCCTTTGTGACTGCAATCCCACACAGTACCACATAGGGGTAGCTGGGAATACTTAGGTATTTGCACTTACAGTGACTAGGAAATGAATTCTTTTTTTTTTCATGATTTCTGTTTTTAAATTTTTTCCTTGATAATTTTTGTTATAGTCCCCCAATTACAATTGTTACAGTGTAATTACAGTTACAATACAAGAACAATTTTTGAAGTCCAAAATTTTGAGTTCCAATTTCTCTGTCTCTCTCCTTCCCTTCTCCATCCCCACTGAGAAAGCAAAAAAATTTATATAGGTTATACATGCATAGTCATGAAAAACATAATAATCATGTTGTGAAAGAAAACACAAACCACAACAAGCAAACAAGAAAGATAAAGTTTTATAAAAATATTCTTCAATTTGCATTCAGACTTCATTAGTTCTTTCTCTGGAGATGGATAGCATTTTTTTTATCATAATTCCTTCAATCATTGTATAGCTGTTTTGGATCATTATATAAATGGCTAAATCATTCAGAATTGATCATCATGCAATATTGCTGTTACTGTGTATAATATTGTCCTGGTTCTGCTCATTTCTCTTTGTATCAGTTCATGTAGCCTTGTAAGTTTTTCTGAGAGCAACCTGCTCATCATTTTTTATAGCACAGTAGTATTCCATCACAATAATATACAACAACTTGTTCAATCATTCCTCAATTTATGAGTATCCCCTCAATTTCCAATTCTTTGCCACCACAAAAAAGCTTCTATAAATATTTCTGTGCATATAAGTCCTTTTTATCTTTTTAATCTCTTTGAAATGCAGATGTAATAGTGTTATTGAATCAAAGGGTATTCATGGTTTTATAGCCCTTCAGGCCTTTTATAAATTGTTCTATAATATGGCTGAATCAATATAAAATTCTGCCAATAGTGCATTAATGTCTCTGTTTTGTTCTATATCCCTTCTAACCTTTGTCATTTTCCTTTTTTGTCATATTAGCTAATCTGATAAGTGTGGATTGGTACCTCAGAGTTAATTTTAATTTGCATTTCTCCAATCAATAATGATTCTGAGCATTTCCTCATATGACTATAGATAGTTTCGATTATTTCATCTGAAAATTGTTTGTTCATGTCTTTTGATCTTTTATCAATTGAGAAATGGATATTATTTTAGTAAATTTGACTCAGTTCTTTATATATTTGAGAAATAAGGTCTTTATCAGAGAGAATTGCTATGAAATTTTTTCATAGTTATGATTACTATGTATTTTCCTCCATTCTATTTCCCCCTGTATATCATACTCTCTCTCTCCTTTCACCCTTTCCATCCTTAAAAATATTTTGCTTCTTCCTATTTTTTGTCTTTACCATAACCTCCAAACCCTCAATCACATATTTCTTTCCTAAATCATCACCTTCACATTGGCTGTCCTCTCCTCCCTTCTCTATCTTGACCTCTTGATGAACCAGTTCAACTCTACATTTTCTCTTGAATGTCTTGCCCCTTTATCCTATTACCATTTTTTCCCTTTCAAGGACCTCAGCCCTGAATCATTTCCACCATTTATTATCTTTGCTCCTACTTAAGTGCTCCAAATGAAGGTGGGAAAAATTATGAAACTGTGCTGACTGGATTCATTTCAAATTTATATTCTCTTGTCTTTTTAAAGAGAACATATTTTGTTTCTTTTGTAGTACTGCAACAAGATGATTGCAACATATTTTGAGAAATGTGGAAAAATTTCTTCCTTGTCCAATGAATACAAAAAAATCTGCATTGAAGATTACTGTAAGAATGGGGGCAAGAAATATACTTGTGACAGTTTCTCTGAATTGTCCCGCCTCTGTGCTTCAGATGGTCCTGGTGCTTATGAATCATGGAGAAATGATCCTGATGTTGTTTGTGGTAAGCCATTGAATTGTAGAGCTTAGAGCAATGTTCTTAAGGTTTTAATATACAATTCTTTCATTTTTTTCAAACAAGAAAATAAGTGCAAAGAAATGAAATGACTGGCTGAAAAAATCACTCGGCTAGGAGGTGGGATGTCAACCTAGGGAAGAGTTCATTAATATGACTTCAAATTATAAATTAAACTATAAATTACAAATGTGTGTATATTTTAAATTATTAAAAATCCAGAAATTATCAATCTCAAATATTTGATTTCCAATTTCAAATAGTTATTGTTGATATTTTATATCATATACATATTTTTATATTTGTATTTTATTTATTTTGTTATATTTATTTTACTTATATTACATATATTTATATATTTTATATCATATATATTTCCACTCTCAGAAAAACAGCCCTGACAATAAAGAATTAAAAATGGGAAAAAAATTCATCAAAACTGAAGAGTATGTTAAAACATTTCTTCCATATTCATAGATTTTTACCCCAAAAAAAGGTTGGGAGATGATTTTTCATAGCTCTTTTCTAGAGCCATTATAATTTCATAGAATTCACTTTTGATTTATATTGTTTTTTTTCTAGTTATATGGTTGCAGCTCCTATAACATATATATCTATACATATACATATAATTAATGAGATATTAACCTTTATTATAGTGTTCTTTCTTTTTACTATATTAACCTTTTTTTAACCATGCTTCTCTCATCATCTTCATTGTTGCTAACAGTATAATAAAATACCATTATACCCATCTATTATAACTTCTTTAGCTGTTTTCTTTATTCTAGTTTACTGCTACTACAAAAAGTACTCTTATAGTTATCTTGGTATATAAAGAACTTTCTTTTTATGTTATGTAAAAATATGTTTGGAATATATATTAAGATATATATATATATAACCTCATATATAGATATATTGTATACATATACATATATAAATATAAATATAAATGTCTATAAAATGTCTATAATATACATGTTATGTATATTAGGAAATATATGCATATTATGTCATTTACATACATATGCATGTGTATGTGTACATAAAATTATATGTCATTTATCTTTTTATCTCATTTAATACTTACATTTCTGAGGGAATAGGTCCTATTATTTTCTCCATTTTAAAACCAAAGAAATTGAAGCAGATAGAGGCTAAATGACTTGCCTAGGGTCACATAGCTAGTAAGTATCTGAGGCAGGACTTGAATTCAGATCTTCCTGTCTCCAGGCTCAATATTACATCCACAATTAAAAATAGATTTTCTCCCAATAAGCTACAAAATTTTCTTCTTATTCAAGAAATACTAATTTTTAATGTAAAATTTTTGTAATCAAAAGTATCTTTTGGTCTTTGTGATCTAGTCTATCCCTTATATTTCAGAATTCTTCCTATGTTCATAACTATGAAAGATTCTAATCAGATTCTATTTTTAATGATTAGGTCTTATGTCTATTTTAATTTTATCATGATGTATTTTATAAAAAAAAAGTTAATCTAAACCAAATTTTTGTCAGACTGCTTTGTTTCCCTAATATGTCTTGTCAAATTGGCATTTCTCCAGATAATTTATATTTGGAGAAGTTTATTAATCATGAAGCCATTGATATTTCTAATATATTAAAATTTAGAAGCATTTAGGAAACATATTCTTTTGCTATTACTTATATTAAAACACCTTTAGTCTTCCACAAAAAAACCAAGAATTATCAACATGTGTAAAAACAACAAGAAATGCACTCTGTGCCATTCTGTCATGCTATGATTTCTTATAAGATCATTGGCAAATTTTAAATATTAACTTACATGTAAATAGTTTGCAATTATTTAACTAAGTTTCAAAAACAGAAATTTTATGATATTTAATCCTACTAAAATTAGACAAAATAGAGCCATTTTTTGAAATGAAATATTCAATTGTATACCTAAGAAGATAATATGAGGCTCCAGGAATCCTGAAGACTGAGTTCCTGGAACTTGGCTTCACTTACTTTTCCTCTATCAGAACAGTGGTAACTAAGGCTCTAAAGAGCTTAAAACATAGTTATCAAGAAAAAAAAAGTTAAAAAAGGAGCTTCCAAATTTGGAAGTGTTATACCTCAGCCACTTTACATGAGGCAAGCTGGTCCCCTAACCTATGCTTCTCTAATACCTTTCCTCCATCCCACCTCCCAAACAAACATATCCACAAACACCCCCAAATTAATATCACTAATTACCACCCCATTCTATTTTTCATGTATTTTTTTTCCTTGCAGAAAAACGTGTATGTCCAGAGACACAGATCTATAAAGAATGTATCCCTTCAAATCCATCAACATGTTCCAATGTGGCACCCTTCCAAAACAGTGAATGTGTGAGTGGCTGCACCTGCCCCAAAGGTAATATGAGATAATTTTCAAACAGAAGCAACTAAAATTCCAAATGCAATCTATTCTTTGCTGGCAACAGCAGAATATTTTGGGACTTTACAGATTCTCTTTGCAGTCCTCTAAGGAAATTTTCAAAATGAGTTCTCTAAGAATTTTTCTTAGTTAGTATTCAGTCTTTCTCCATTGTACCTAAATTCTCAGTCCCTACACAATATATTTCTAATTCTTGCTAGGCTCTTTGGGTCCATGAACTTGACTCAAAAAGTATTTTAATTTTCATTTCAAATAATCAGAGTAATATTTTATATTAATTTACCACCTAAAGGTTTACAAAGTACTTTCCTAACAAAAAAAAATCTGTGAGGTTGCCAATGAAAGTATTATTTCTCCTGTTTTACAGATGAGGAACTGATTAAATGATCTGCCAGCTCTGGGACTTAGTCCAAATCCATTGCTTCTTCCTGTGTACACCATGTAAAAAGCTTTACCCAGTCACAAAAATTAGCTGTGAGAATAGAAATTCAATGATGAATGTATTTCAGATTTTCATGAATTGTTCTTTGAAGTATTGACAGAAAAAAATGAGTTTGAGCCCTGATATATGTTTTAAAAAATAAGTTTTAGAAATATGTTGTGAGTAGTCTAAATTTGAAGAAGCTATTGATTGATTTTACTTAATTTTGCTTGAAAATTTTCTGACATTAAAATCTTTTTCATACTCATACCTAAAGAATATCTTGATCAAATGCATTCTAGGTTATATGCTTGATGATATTGGAGAAAAACTAACCTGTGTATTAAAGGCTGATTGCCCCTGTGAATCTAATGGGAAGGTATATAAGCCAGGAGAAGTACGGGATGGGCGCTGTTCTTCTAAGTGGTAAGCATTTTTGATCCAAGTTGTTGGTAAAATGAAACAAATAATATGGCTTGAAATTGTTGTAAATGTAACTTTAAAGAAAACTTTAAAAAATAAATTATAATCACATTGTTATTTCTTCCTTCTTTTGGGGAGTTTGACATTTCATATTATTTTTTTTTAAATAGAAATTCTTATACCTTTCTTTGAGGAGCATATCATTCATTTGTAGATGCAAAATATTGCATTAAAGCAACAGATAATTTTTAAAAATATATAGCATATCACAGAGATGTTAGATAATTTGTCCAAGATTGGTTAGGATTGTTTTTCATTATATTTGACTGAAATCTGTTTTGTTTTGTTTTGTTTTTGTATTTATTACTGGTCTTTGTTCACCTCTCTGGTGTCAGACATAAAAATGTAACCCATCTATTTTATACATGAGAGTTTTTCAAAATTTATAGATGATTTTGTCCCAGATTGACTAATATGATTAACATGAAAGAATAAAAATAACAAAGGAATTGTTGAAAAACATTGATTTCAGAAATATGAACTAGGATATCACTGGAATTCGACCCCAAATAATTTATTTAACTTTTGTATGTAACTATGTAATTGAAGGGAAAGAGGATACTTAATTCAACATAAAATAATGGAAAAAGTCCTGGATTTGAAGCTGAGGCATAGGTTCTGCTTATACTTCACAACTAATTCTGTGTTCTTGATCAAATTATTTTCTCTCTTTAGGCCTCAGTTATAATTAGAAGTTATAAAATGACAATTGGACTAGATGATCACTTAAGTCTCTTTGAGGTGCGAAGCCTATGATTCTAAATCTGAATGATTTTAATACTAAAATAGGTTCACTTGATTTAGAGATATATAAAACCTTAAAGATCATTAAGTCCAACTCACATTTTTCAGATAAGGAAATTGATATAGGTATTAATTGCCTAAAGTAGTATTTGCGTTCAAGTCTTTTTTACTCCCCGTCTAGCAAATCAGCAAAACAATGCTGATTATTTTTCTGTTTATTGCATAATTAGTTGGATTTTCCTCTGAGTTTTTCAACAATATGTTTTCCTGAATCACAGAATGGAGAAGAATATAACTTCTCAATCTCAGATTCTCATTTGAAGACTATAAATATATGTTCAGCTCCTACAATAAAATCAGCCAGCTCTTATATTAAAATCATAGCAAACCAATTTTACCCCTCATTCCTTGTTCACATGAAAAGTATGTGCAAGGAAACCTTACAGTGAGACAGTGGATGATTTAGAACATTTGGTTTGCACTGTTCCTAGCCTCTTCCCCATTTTTGCTCCTGGTTATAGCCTTCTTATTTCAGTTCTCAGCCTGAGATTATGCCATTGACGGGGATAGGAATATTTGTCGTCCATGGAAAATAGTGGAGGGTTGCCAAGGACTTTTGGGGAAATTTTTTAAATAATGTATTAACTACATCTTTATTTAAGCATCTAAAATTTCCAAACCTCTAATTCTGAACAAACCACTGAAATCTTGGATTTTGTGGCTTACTAGAGCAATGATAGGGTATTGAAAGCAGGCCCCATTTAGGAAGACCTGCATTTAATTCCTAATTCTTCTACATAGTGGCTATATGATCTTGCATAAGTCATTAAACTTCTTAGTGGTCCAGGTAACTTTCTAATACTAGAAAGTTTCAAAGAAGATGCCAATTGAATTAGAAAGAGTTTCTTTATCAATATAAAGAGCTCCATATGTTGATGAAATCACAGGTAATGTAAAAAAAAAATAGAAGAGCAGAATTCTCAATTTCAATCAATGTTGTACCTACCAGTGCAACAAGGTATAAACAATGTATTAGCAAAAAGATTTGTAATAATTTGTAATAAGGAGCAGTTGTCAGATGAATGGAATGAAACCTTGTTTCTTTCTCTTTGTATACATATTACATACAAGTCTTCAATGGATCTGTGATATCACAATGCAGTTATTTATTTATTATTTTTTTACATGGTGAAGATTCTCATCTTTTCTATTCTCATCCCTCTCATTCATTTTCATTCTCAAACCTTTTCATTCTGTGCCATTTTTGTCCAATTGCACATAATTTTTCCCAAAAAATTATCCAGCTTATTTTTAATAGGCTTCCTCTGTCTTTTTTTTGGGGGGGGGGCTAGGCAATTGTGGTTAAGTGACTTGCCCAGGGTCACACAGCTAGGAAGTGTTAAGGGTCTGAGACCAAATTTGAACTCAGGTCCTCCTGACTTCAGGGTTGTGGCTTTATCCACTGTGCCACCTAGCTGCTCCTCTAAGTCTTAATATTATATTGATACTAGTACACATTCAGCACTGTGCATATATTTTCTGTCGTTCTTGCTACATGATTGACTGAAATTCGTATTCATATATCTACTCAATGGTATCTGATATCTAGTGATTTCTTGCCCTGTAATATATAACTCAACTGTGTGCTGACTATACCTCTTCATGTATAAATGTGTATTATATATAACATATATAATTTTAATGTAGCGAAATTGAGTTCTTTTATTGATAAAGAAATTAAAGCTGTTAACCTTATTTAAAAAAAAAAAACTTGTGTTTTGACAGTACTTGTCAAGAAGCAAAGTGGTTCTGCACAGAAGCATTATGTCCTGGAAGATGTAAAATAGAAGGAAGCTCATTTACAACCTTTGATGGTGTTTCATATGAATATCCTGGAAACTGTCACTTTTTAGCTGTCTATGTATGTGGTAACTTACAATATTTTGAAAGAACTGATACTCTTTCATTCCTGATGATTTTAATTAATTCCTGAAAGAAGTGCAAATGACCTTAATTTTGAATTGCAAATATGATTTACCTAAGGTTATTGGTTAGTTCTATTATTTGTTGTGGTAGAGAACTAGACCTGGATACAGAGAACCTGACACATATGGAGTCTGTGAACCTATATATAAAAACCTATGTAAAGCTATATATCTCAGTGCTTTATGCCTCTAAAAGTATAAATTATTCATTTTTGTTAGTAAAGGAAGTTTATTCACTTGGAAATTCCTTATATCAATGAAGTCACAGATCTATTCCTATGAAAATATGCAAGAGAAAACATTCTTACAGGGAGGCAGCTATTTTTGCAGGAAAAAAAATATTGTAAATATGTGAGCAGCTTGTGGCATTATCATGACTTTTGTGAGCTGAGTTGTAAAATGACTGGCTGGAGTAGTGTTATCCAAGCCAAAGAATGCAAGAATGTAGGCAGAAAAAAAACCCCAAAACTTGAAGTCAACATATTCCCATTCATGTTTGCTTTCTATTTTGTTAATATAAACAGCTAAATAATTAGCTGAATATAGGGTCTACTCAAATTAGATGGAAAATATAGGCTGCCATAAATTGCTGAGAGGAAGCACAGTGTAGTAAGTAGAAAGCTAGAGTTGGACCCAGGAGGATCCCTAACATATATTGTTTTGGTGGTCCTGGACAAGTCACTCAACCTCTCAGTAACTTTTAAAGAAGCTGCTGGTCTGCAATGTTAGAAGCCATTTTCTCAGCTAGGAATTCCCAATATCAATGAAATAGATTCAGTCTTTATCCCTTTCCAGAATTATTGAGATAATTGCTTCAATTTTTAGTATAATTTCAATATTCAGTTTGCATAAAGGTATACCTAGTGTTAAAATGTCTAGTTAGCAATCTTTGAAGCATGTTTGTAGATATCTTTAAAACAAACCTTTCATTTTGAGATAAAAATAGCTGTCTTTTCTTTGGCATAACAGAAATGATTCAGTAGTTTTTTTATTTTTTTGCATGGCATAGCATTCAAATTCCTTTTGTTTTGTCAAAACTTTTTATTTGCAAAACATATGTATGGGTAATTCTTCAACACTGACCCTTACAAAGCTTTCTGTTACAAAATTTCCCCCCCTAGTCCCCACCCCTCTCCTAGATGGCAGGAAATCCACTGCATGTTAATTATGTTAAAGAACTTGACAAATCGAATATATATATACATATTTCCACATTTATTATTGTTGTGCAAGAAAAATCATATCTATAAGAAAAAAAATCTGAGAAAGGAAATACAATGCAAGCAAACATCAATAGAGAGCATGAACGTGTTATGTTGTGGTCCACATTTCATATCCCTCTCTCTGGGTGTATATGGCTTTCTTCACTGAACAATTGGAACTGGTTTGAAACATTTCATTGTTGAAGAGAGCCATGTCCATCAGAATTGATCATCATATAGTAGTATTGTTGCCGTGTATAATGATCTCCTGGTTCTGCTCATTTCACTCAGCATCAGTTCATGCAAGTCTCTCCAGGCCTCTCTGAAATCATCCGATTCAGTAGCTCTTTGGTCGAAAGTTTTCTTTCAAGAATTAAGGAATGAAACTCCCTGGTATGTTTTTTGGAATCTAAGAGAAATGCTTCCAGAATACTGTGGAGGGCACAGGGAGACAGTTTAGGGTAGTAGACTTACACATTGATTAATTTCTTTAGGAAAGAAGAACATAAACTCTCAAGTCTTTTCATTTGAACATGGACATATCCCTTTCATGGTAGAATCAGAATTAGCACTAAAAGTATGACATACTTCTATCTTCTGAGCATTAATCTCTCATGGTAGTAAAGTAGCATCTCTAATAACTACAATTTTTTTAATCATAGTGAATGGGATATATAACATCATGTAACAGATAATTTTTTTAATTACATGTCTTTTAATAGGATGAAAATTGGTCTATTAGCATTGAACTTCGTCCATGTCCAAGTGGTCAAACTGGAACATGCTTAAAAAGCATCACCCTTCTTTTAAATTCAGTAAGTAGTAAATAATAATAACAATAATAATGAAATAAAGTCAGTAAGTAGTCAATTGTTGCAAATAGAATGAGAGTAAATCTAATTCATTTGGTCATATTCCTCTAATCTAGAATGTGAAATGCTTATTTATTAAACAACTTGATTTGTTATTTAATGCTTACTAAGCAATAGTGTAAGCAACATTGTATGATATTAGCAACTAAGCTTAGTAGGGTCACTTCTTATGGGTAAGGACCTTTTCCTTATTTCTTTGTTGTATTCTGAGAATTGTCCCTTGAATGTAGTTAAGAAGTCAAGTAACAAAGTTTTATTGAATGTGAACCCCTTGAGAACAGAAACTTTCTTTTGCCTTTCTTTGTAAGCCCAGTTTGGCTTTATTGTTTGGCACTTAGTGAGTGCTTAATCACTACTTTTTGATGTACTGAAGACTGTTGAGAGAAATGTAAATTGTTTAAGAGAATATTTATTGAAAGTACTTTAAAAATATTATTTATACCTAACCAAAATTCTGATCATTCTTATTTATTCATTAAAGTATTTAGTCCTAAGGAAAACTGGAAAACTATACCATGAGATTCATTCTATGTATAATTATTATAAAAGAAAATTTTAATTTTCACAATGTACTTGTAGGAAACAAATGTGAATTTCTTTTAGATGTTCCACTATACAGACTTTAAAAAGCAAACTTTATGGATAGTTTTTTTAAAAAGTTACTGTTATTTCCTGCTATATAACCCTATCCCAAAGAATCTTCCATTGTAATAGAAAAAACAGTAAAGTAAAACCAACCCCCAAAACTAGCTTGTATATTTTCTCAGATTAAAAAAAATCCAAATTGAACATTCCTCTAATTAGTTTAAATAAAATATTATAATTATAGTATAAAAAACATTGCAGTTCAGATTTTTGGAAATATATTCTACAAGAAACCGCTTTTGTAAGTTCAATTCAACCAAGATTTATTAAGCCTCTGTTAGGTTCAATGCACTGTGTTAGGCACACAGACACAAAATTAAAAGTAAGTAATAAATAAGTAGTAGACTTACAGTAGACTGTAAGCCATAAATTAATGTGCATGTATTAATAATGACATGAACATTAGTCTTTTTCAGCTGACAAATATCTCTTTAATAATGATGGTAGTGTCACAAACAACAAGATTAAAAGGCAAGGTTATTATTATTCAGGTAAGTGAATATTTATATGTGACAAATATATGAAAATTCAAAGTAAAATGATGAAATATCATCTCTTTTCATGATTGTCCTTTTGCATTTGTTAACAGATGCAATAAAGATTTTTAAAGTATCTTCTTCATACCTACAAGTAGAGACTTCTTTTGGATTAAAAATGCAGATACAAATTCATCCTGTGATGCAATTGTATATTTCTTTGCCACCCAGTAAATTTACAAACACATTAGGTAAGTCCTCACAAGAAATATTTTCCTTCCAAAGAGGTCAGTGTAAGAAAAAAATTTTCTATTCCATTTGTCATTTTATTCATGATAATCCTCAAAAAGCAGGAAAAAAGGAAGACCTGATTTTGCCTTAATTTAATAATTAGATCTTAGACCCCTTTTTGAAAAATCTACACAGCTAGCTTTTTAAAAATGATTCCTCTATTGTAAAAATAGTATTATTTTGATTTTAATTTCACAAATGTAGTTTATTCAACATACATTTATAAAGCACTTGTTTTTCATATGACACTGTTAGGTCCTAGAGATAAAAAGACAAAAAAAAATGAAACAATACCTTCCCTTCAAGGAACCATCATTCAACTGGACAAATATAATTTGAACACAGAAGATAGGTAAATGCAAAGTATAGACACATACACACACACACACACACACACACGGACAGAGACAGACACACAGAGAGACTAATACAGAGAAAAAAAGAGAGACAGAGAGAAGGTAATTTCAAGAGTTAGAGGATAGGAGGAACAGAAAGGACTTTCTTTAAGAAACAGCTCCTGAGCTATTTTGAAGAAAGAAACTAATTCTGAGATGGATTTGAGGAGGGTATACATAGGAAATAGACTTTGTAAAGATATAGGGTGAGAAATAGATTTGCTTTTATAGAGAATAGTTAGTGGACCAGGGCCCTGGACCAGAGTGTGTGTGAAGGGAAACAATATGAGATAAAACTGGAAGAGTAAGTAGAAACTAAACTGGGGAGGACTTTAAATACTGAGAGAATTTTGTATTTTATCCTAAAGGGAATAAGCCATTGTGGAAGATTT
Organism: Myrmecobius fasciatus; assembly: GCA_023553655.1. Taxonomy (NCBI): domain Eukaryota; kingdom Metazoa; phylum Chordata; class Mammalia; order Dasyuromorphia; family Myrmecobiidae; genus Myrmecobius; species Myrmecobius fasciatus. The sequence continues at coordinate 21,633 of JAJPUD010006304.1, read as the reverse complement.
GAAAGTAAAGGTCATTCTTTACTGTAATACCATTGTAAAACAAAGACAACTTGACAAAAAAAAACCACTTAGTTGTCAAGAATACATAAACTTAACCCATGTATAATGAATTTTGTGATTTTTAAATTTAGTTCTTTGGTCTGAAAAGTCTGCTTCATTATTTCAATGGAATAGAATAGTATTCAAATGTCATTTATCATTGTAAATACTAAATATTAGAAAGAGATATTTTAGGGGCTGTTATTGTTATATTTTTCTTTCCAACTTCTTAGACAATGCTGAGTGTGTGTGTATTATAGTAGAAATAGTAGCAGTAGTAGTAGTGATAGTAAGTCACAATGTATTTTTATGAAGTGAAGTATAAATTTCAGCTACACTATTATTGTTACTATTGTGACATTTCATTCATGTTTTAAAAAAAATACTAGTAACTTATTTTATAGTAATCAATTTCTATAATATCTGATGTGACCTATATAGAATTGTATAGATAGTGAAAACATAATCCAAGAAAGTTGAATTTTTAAAAGATTTTATTTTTTAACTTATATGACTTATTCCATAGGACTCTGTGGATCTTACAATAAGATAGCAGAAGACGATTTCTTGTCAAGTCAGAACATGTTAGAAGAGACGCCTCAGATTTTTGCTGATTCATGGAAAATGATGTCTTGTCCCAAAGGAAGACCTTCTTCATGTATAAGCATAGAAAATGGTAACATCTAAAGGATCAATATTTTAAATTAACATGAAAATACATAGTTTATCATATATGTAACTCCAAATCTATCAACTGGCCCCAGTTACAAGATCAGTTCCTTATTTTATTCTCAACAATGTTTTCTAAATTGTCCCAGTTCTAAGGGAAAAGATTAGTCAAGTCCCTGTTGTATAAGTGTAAGAAAGGAATAAAGAAGAATTTCTTTGATTTTACCAAAGGAAATATTTTGAATTCATGTCAGTAATCTTAGTCATTGCAGTATCTCTTCTTTTTCTTTCATTCATTCGTCTCCTCCCAAATGTTCATATTCTCATGGAAAGAGTTCTAACTAACCTCTAATTCTACAATGAAAAAACTGGGTCCCAGAAAAATAAAGTGAGTTGCCCAAACTCACAAAGAAAGTTAACATTCAAATGAATATCAAGAACTAGCATTAGAATCCAGAACTCTTAACTATATGTAGTTCATTTCCATTCAACCATGCTTTGTCCTGAATTTTAAGAATAGTAAACTTTAATTATAGAGTTTGAATATAACTAAAATAAATATTAAAATAAAATATGCTATCTCCAATGTTAGGGCCTCTTGAATTCATTATCATTGGATTCAAATTCTAGATCTTCCCTTTAATTGATTGTGTGGCTTTCAGCAGGCTATTTGACATCCCTGAGGTCTCAATTATTTCACCTGTAAAATGAGAATGATGATCCTTACACAACCTTACAAGATCTTTGAATGAAAAATATAAAGTAGATTTCACCATCATCATCATAGCTAATAAATTATATTTTAGGACTGAAAATGCTTTTCTTCAAAACCCTCTCTCAGTTCAATCTATTTTATCTTTGTTTTCATTTTTTAAAACTGATAATTTTTGAAGCAAAAAAGACAATAACAAATCTTAAACTTTTTTATTTCTTTGGAAATGTTGGAATAAGGCAGCTTGGGGCTGGATCTTGTGTCAGAACTTGAGCTTTAATCATGACTCTAACACTAATTGGGTAACCTGAGATGAACTGATAAATCACTTCTACTTTCTAGACCTCAGTTCCTACAACTGTGAAATTATTGATTGGTATTAGATGCTCTCTATAGTTTTCTTATTTATTTAAATATGATTGAAATCCTGAAAAAAATCACTGCAAAAATGAGTATTACTGTTGGTGATAAAATTAGAATGAAATCCACATAAATTGAATGATGGCCATTTGATAGAAAATTGATCAAGGGTTTATAAAGTCATAACAATTGGCTATAGGATATCACAGGTATTTCTTTGACAGTGACCTTTATTTGATATGTTCTGACAGACAACAGCATTATTTATGTGGAACAGGAAAAGCCTTTTTAGGAATGTTAGGTTTCAATGTCTTTGTTTTATAATTTCAATTGAATTACAACTAATGTTTCATATATTACCCAATTATTTCCTTCTTTCAAAATTCAATTTTATTTTATTTTCAATTCCAAATTCTTTACATCTCCCTTCAATATTTCCATTGAGAAACCAAGAAAAACAAAACCTATTACAAATATGTTGTTGTGTTCAAGAGTTTTCAGTCATGTTCCATTCTTTGTGGCACTCTTTGAGGTTTTCTTGGCAAAGATACTGGAATTGCCATTTCTTTCTCCAGTTCATTTTACAGATGAGGAAACTGGGGCAAACAGGAATAATTGATTTACCCAAATCACACAGTCTGAGCCTAACTTTAACTCAAGAAAATGAGTATTCCTGACTTCAGGTCTGGCTCTGCATCTGATGTGCCACCTAGCTGCTTATACAAATATGTATAGTTATGCAAAATACTTGCAAAAATGAGTTCCGAAAAGAAAAGAAAATGTGCTCTAATCTTTCCTTCCTGACTATCAGCTTTCTCTCTGGAAGTAAATAGCAAGTTTTGCCATGACCTTTGAGTTATGGTTGGTTGCTGTGTTCAAAGTGCTAAGCCATCATAAAAAGAACTGCCATAAATATTTTTGCACATATGAGTCTTTTTCCTTTTTCTTTGCCCTCTTTGAAGTATAGACATAGTAGTATTATCACTGAATCATGCACACTTTAATAGATTCTGAAATGGAGTGTCTGAATTAGTTCACAACTCAACCAGTAATGTACCTGTTTTCCCACAACCCCTCTAGCATTTGTCATCTTGTCAACTTAGTCAATCTGATGGATATTAGATGACATCTCAGAGTTGTTTTAATTTTTATTTCTCCATAAATTCATGATTTAAAGAATTTTCTACTCCCTCTGTAAACTGTTTATTCACATCCTTTGATCATCTATCAATTGAAGAATGGTTTTTATTCATGTAAACTTGGCTCAGTTCCCTGTATTTCTTTAAAACAACACTTTTATCATAGAAACTTTTTGCAAATATTTTTCTTCAACTTCCTGCTTCTCTTCTAATTTTAGTTATATTGGTTGTGTTTGTCCAAATTTTTTTTTCATTTTATGTAGTCAAAACTCTGTGTGTGTGTGTGTGTGTGTTTGTCTGATTCTGTCTTTCTGTCTCTGTGTCTATTTCTGTCTCTATTTCTGTATCTCTTCTCCTTTCTCCCTCTTTTTTGGTCATGAACTCTTTTCTTCTCTGTAGATCTGACAGGCAATTTCTTCCATGCATCTTTAATTTGTTTATGATGTCACCCTTTATGCAAAAATCATGTATCTACCTTGAACCTATCTTGGTAAAAGGTGTGAGTTGTTCTTTCACTAGTTTCTGCTAGACTACTTTCTAGTTTTCACAACAATTTTTGTTGAATAGCGAGCTCTTATCAGGGACCCTGAGGTTTATTTTAAAAAAAAATAAACAAAAAAGCCCCTAGTCTGCTATGCTCATTTGTGTCTGCATATTATATACCTTAATTATTTCATTGATCAATCCCTATATTTCTTATCCATTGTCAAATTATTTTGATGATTACAGCTATTTAGTATAGTTTCATACCTGGTATTATCAATCCACTAATGTTCCCTTGATATTTTTGCCCCAGATGAATTTTGTTATTATTTTTCTAACTCTTTAAATAATTATATGATAGTTTGATTGTAAGGTACTGAATACAAGTTTTATAATTATTTCATTTTAGTTAGGATTTAAACACTTGGGTTTAAATCTGGCCTCTGGTATTCCCTAGCTGTGTCACCCTAGAAAATTCATTTAATTTCTTTTAATATCAGATTCTTACTTATAATAATAACTGTAGTATTTATCTCATAGGGTTATTATGATGATTAAATTATATTATTAATATACTCAATAAATCTTAAGGAACAAAATATATGTCTATTAGTTAGAGTAAAATATTTTTACCATAATGCTTTCAGCAAACAAAGAAGTATTATTGATATTATCAATTTCCATAAAATGCATTTATCTGAGAAAGTCCTATAAACTCATTCTTTATTTTCCTCAGAAAAGTTTGCTGAAAAGAATTGCTTGATTCTTACTGATCCAAGTGGGCCTTTTGCTTCATGTCATTCCATTGTGGACCCTAGATCCTATCAAGAGGTGGGTGTAGTTTAAACCTTTAACATCTCACTATTTGTGAGAAATTTTCATTTATAATAAACAGGCTTACTCTAAAGTAGCTAGTGTGGGAGATTTTTAAAAGACAAAAACTAAAGAAAAAATAAAGCTTTGATTTGTCAAGACATTTCATCTTAAGTTGTATAAATGTTCATTATCAGGATTGCTTTTTTTCACTTTCTCATCTCTGACCAAATAGTAGGCTAAGAAGAAAATCTCCACTTGAGGAAATATTTACATATATATTAATGCATTTCAATAATTTATAAATGAATGAAAAGATCAACATTTTCAATAAATCCAATAAATAATGTTTCAATAAAAATTAACTAAGCCCCTACTTTTTATCAAATACTATACTAGGGAAACAAAAACAAGAATGAAATAAATCCTCCCTGCCATAAAAGAGCTTGTATTTTATTGCAAGAAATAAAATGCACACAGATAATAAATTTGTGTTCATGTGTGTAATAAAGGCGAAATAATTTCCTGAAGAAGTAAACTGTTAACTAGAGTAGAATCTGGATATCTATATGAAATAGACTGGAACTAGGATTTGAAGGAGCATAGCAATTTTATGAGTTAGAGGCAAAGAAGTAGAAAAGAGCCAGTCTATGCAAGAGCATAGTTATTTAAACCTATTAAAATAAGAGTATATTATTTTGGAAGAAGAGATCTTAGAATCTGTCTAGTCCAAAGCTTGCATTTTACAGAATAGGGAAATTGAGACTCAAAAGGATTAAATTTTTAGTTCTTATAATAAAATTAAATGTAGAACTGGAACTAGAATTCAGATTTATGGACTTTCAGTCATTACTTTGTTACTTCTATTATACAATGGTGTTTATCTTTTTCTTGCTTTAAAGAAATGTAAAACATTCACTTGTTCTTGTGAAAATACCCAAGATTGCTTATGTACAGCAATGGGAAACTATGTAAAAGTATGTGCTGAGAATGGAGTATACATAAATGGATGGAGAAGGGGGCAATGTGGTGAGCAAACTTTAATTTTCATGGTTCCCATTTCATCATGACTGTATCTATTTTTACCTATATATTTTTGCAAATTCTTAGTACTTTTAGATGTTCCTTGAGAACATATTTCCTTTTTATCTGGCATATATTAATATCCAAATGACAATCATAATTGAATAAATATTTAGTGATTAAATGAATGTGATATTGAGTTAGTATTTTACCCTTAGATCATAATAAGGGCAAATCTATAGCTAATCAGAATTGTGCTGGAGTTAGCTCATACTAGTTTGCAAGAGCTAATTATTAAATTTTCAAAATGAGCATGTCTGCCTTAGAAAACGTCTGGGCTTAATTTTTTAATTTTGTTTTAAAAAAATAATAGAGAAAGCATTAATCATGCAGATTAAATTTAAAAGTCTTTTCCATACACCTCTTTTTTTTGAGAACTGGTTGTTAAACATTTATCAGCACACCCTTGGACATATTTCATTTTGAGAAAATCAAATATAGAAACAATTTATGAAATGATTCAATAAGGGGCTGATTACTCATTTTACATTAATATTCTCTGCTTCATGAAAAAAATGAACTATTTTATTTTTAAAATATGATTGACAAAATGTGAATTTCCCACAAATTTTCAAGAGTACATTTTCTGCATAAAAAGTTCTTAATTATAAAGAAGACTAATGATGTCCTGAGGTAAACAGCTATTTTTTATTTCTATAAAACTGCTACTTTTTATTGTTTTTGTAAATAGAACAAATTTGTCAAAATGGCCTGGTCTTCAAATACAATGTGAAAGCTTGCAATAGTTCTTGCCAATCATTATCAGAGAGAGATAAGAGTTGTGATGTACAAGATGTTCCAGTTGATGGATGTGCCTGCCCTGATGGAATGTATCTTAATAGTGAAGGATCTTGTGTCCTGAAAACTCAATGTGACTGTTACAAAAATGATGAAATTGTGAAACGAGGCAGAATTGCTTCCATTGATGGCAATATATGGTATGTAAAGCATAATATGATGGTTTTAACAGTGGGACCTAAGAATTATGCCCTATTGTTCTTATTTGGACAAAACTTCTATCAGAAAGAGACTAGGGTTTTTTTTTTGTTTGTTTTTGTTTTTTTTTTTTGCTTAGAGAAGATTTTATTTATATCTAAAAGTTTATTTAACATGTCTAAAATTAGCATTGTCCTAAAATTAGCATATTAAAAATCTTAACTTCTTATTTAGGCTTATTCTTGTCAACATTTAACTTATTTAAGATAAGACAGTATGATATGCTAGAAAGAATTTCAGCTCTGGAGTAAAAGGACTTGAAATGAATCTTCCTTTGCCACTTGTGTGACTTTGGAAGTTCATTCAGTTCCTCTAGAACTTAGTTCATTTATAAAATGAAAAAAGTTCAACCAAGTTATCCATAATGTTCCTTCCAACTACAAATATCATTGACCATTGGATTCCGATGGCTTCAGAGATTCCTTTGAAAAATAATAAAGTTATTTTAAATACCAGCATTTCTGTCTAGTATACCAAACTTTATTTTTTGTTTGTTTGCTTTTTTTGCTGAGACAATTAGGGTTAAGTGACTTGCCCAGGGTCACACCACCAGGATGTGTTAAGTGTCTGAGGTCAAATTTGAACTCAGGACTTCCTGTCTTCAAGGCTGGTACTCTATCCACTGCACCACTTAGCTGCCTCTACCAAACATTTTAAATGAAATGTTTTAACTGTGGTTTTAACACAGAAGTAGGTGTGCTGTGATGTGGGGCAAACTATTTCATTACCAGATTTTTCCATTCCACAATATTAATATAGTCATAGAATCATTATCTGCAGAAGGTAGGATTTCAATTGCAATTTAAAGGAAAACAGGGAGGTCAGTAGTTGGGGTGGAGAAGGGAGAGGATCCCAGGCATGGGGGATAGTCAGGAAAAATTCCAGGAGCCAAGAAACAGTGTCTTATTTATATAACATCATTATCACTTCTAGTAAGATTTGGCCATAGTAATTTTTAGCAGAGAGAAAGATAATAATAATAAAAAGTAAAGGCTAATTTCTTTTTTTAATTAATTAAAGCTTTTTATTTACAAAACAAATGAGTGATTTTTTTTTGCAAAATTTTTTGTTCCAAATTTTTCCCTCCTTCCTCCCACCCCCCCCCCCAAAATACAGGTAGTCTAAATACATGTTAAATATGTTAAATTATATGACAAATCCAACATATGTATACATATCTATACAGTTATCTTAATGCACAAGAAAAATCAGATCTAGAAAGAAAAAAAAACAATCTAAGAAGGAAAACAAAATGCAAGCAAATATTCACAGAAAGCATTAAAATGCTGTGTTGTGGTCTACACTCAGTTTCCTCAGGCCTCTCTCTGGATCTATATGACTATCTTCATCGCTGAACAATAGGAACTGCTTTGAATCACCTCATTGTTGAAGAGAACCATATCCATCAGAATTAATAATTGTATAGTCTTGTTGCTGTGTATAATGATCTCCTGGTTCTACCCATTTCACTTAGCATCAGTTCATGTAGGTCTCTTCAGGCCTCTCTGAAATCTGCTGGTCGTTTCTCACAGAACAATAATATTCCATAACATTCATATACCATAATTTATTCAGCCATTCTCCAATTGATGGGCATCCACTCAGTTTCCAGTTTCTTGAAAGGCTAATTTCTTCTTTTTTTTCTGAGGCAGTTGGGATTAAGTGACTTGCCCAGGGTCACACAGCTAGGAAGTGTTAAGTGTCTGAAGATTTTGAAGGCAGGTTCTCCAGGGCTGGTGCTCTATCCATTGCATCACTTAGTTGGCCCCTGATTTCTTAATTTTGGAAGAACTTTTTCTTTACCACTTAAAAAATCATAATATTATCACTGTTCCACTAAATAACAAAGTATTTGATTGATTTCTACTCAATTACTTTTCACATTCCTCTAGTAATACCAGAACATACAGGGCTACTCATGTTATTAAACTTTTTATCAAATTTTCTCAAGTTACCTTAAGGTTTTGAGTACTACAAACCTTCAAATCTTTGTCATTTATTTCTTTGATTTTTATTGACTTTAATTTTGACTAAATGCATCATAACAACCCGATGTTAATTCAATAAGTTCTTTAGTCAAAATGTTCATTAATATTTCAGAGTTCCTGGCAGGCCCTTATAATATCAGAGAACATGAAGACCACTCTATCTGCCATGCCCTTAATTTGCAGCCTCTCTTGCCCCAAAATCTTTATTTTATGACATGGATAATTAGGCTTTTTAGGGATTATCATCATCATCATCATTGATCATCATTATCACTATTATTATTTCATTAGTTTGGTCAAACAATAGCAGTTTATTAAGGGAGTGCAAAGTATTATATGATAAGTAGTTTTTTATTGTATTTGTTTATTCATTACCAGTATCTGCAAAGATGGGACTCTTCATTGCTGGGATCCAATTGAGAATATGTCAAGTAAGTCAATCAATCAACATTTATTAAGTACCTACTGTGCTCCAGGCACAGAGGTAAGCACTAGGGTTACAAATAGAGGCAAAAGATAGCCCCTGCACTTAAGGAGTTTACAATCTAAAGAGGAAAATAACCTGCCAACAAATGTGCACAACACAGCTATATGCCAGATAAATTGGAAATAATTAAGGATTGAGGAAGATTACCTGTAGAAGGTAGAATTTCAGTTGAGATTTAAAGGAAGACAGGGAGGTCAGTAGTTGGGGTGGAGAAGGGAGAGAATCCCAGACATGGAGGACAATCAGGAAAAATCCAGGAGCCAAAAAAATGAAGTGTCTTATTTGTATAACATTCAGTGTCATTTGATGAAAAATACATCAGGGAATAAAGTAAGAAGACTAGAAAAGTAGAAGGGTACTATGCATGTTATGAGGAACTTTGAATGCAAATAGAGCAATTTGTATTTGATCCCAGAGGCAGTAGGAATCCATTGGAGTTATTGGGTAGGGTATTTAGGAAAACCATTTTATTGGCTGGATGGATTATAATGGAGAAAAACTTGAGACAGGCAGAGCCAGCAGCAGGTTATTGGAATAGTTTAGATATGAGGTGATAAATACCCATTACCAGGAAGGTAGCAATATCACAAGAGAAAAGTGGACAAATTAGAGAAATATTGTACAGGTGAAATCAATAGTTTTCCAAAATAGATAGAATATGGAGACTGAGAAATACTGGAGTTGAAAATGACTGCTAGGTTGTGTGCCCCACGAACTGGGAGAATGGTGTTGCCCTCTCCAGTAAGAGAGAAGATAGGAAGTGTCTGAATCTTGTCTATAAACTTAGGATGCCCATATTTTACCAAAAGAACCTGAATGAAATCATTTCTAATTGACATTATTTCTTTCTTATTCTAGAAAATTGTACTGGAGGAGCTGAATATGTGAACTGCAGTGGTCCAAATGCACAACGAAGACAGGACAGAACATGTAGCTCTCGGAACATACCTAATTTTAATGTAAGTAAAATGGCAGGTGTTAAATGCTAAAATATTACAGTAATTCAGGAAATCAAACATTTGGAAATTTCTTTACTAAATTATTTGGAAGGAAAAAAATAGTGTAATCAATAAAGCCAAATGCACTATTATATAATCTATGTATCTACCAATCTATATTAAATAAGTGAGATTTGATAGTAACTTCTTTGGGAATGATTATTTCTATTCCTTTATGTAGGAGGACACTTCCTGCAAACGTGGATGCTTCTGTCCTATAGGAATGGTTCGGGACTCAAAAGGAAACTGCATTTTGCCTGATGACTGCCCATGTCTTTTTGGTGGACGGGAATATGGCCAAGGAAGTACCACAAGAGTTGGATGCAATGAATGGTGCATATCAAACTAACAATTTTCTAGAGGGGGTGGGGATGGGGAAAGAGTTTGTATTTTGTGGTTTAAGAAATATGTGACTTATTTAAGAAAAGGAAAAGACAGAAATATTTTTTAATCTTATTCAGTTAGGACTAAGAATAAATTACTGGTGATTTTCATTTTTAAAATGTATTCACAAGAGAGAAATAAGAAAAGAGAACATTCAATGCTGTTCCTACAACTTTATGAATAAATATACCATTTTTGTTCTTTCCCCTATAAATTTATAGATCAATAATTTTATAATTATTATAAATATGTAATACAAATATTACTATAAATGTCATATTTGTGTCTTTTTTTTAGTACTTGTATAAAAGGATCTTGGAATTGCACACATAATAAGTGTCCAACATCCTGCCATATTTATGGGGATGGACATGTTAGAACCTTTGATGGAAAAAGCTACAGCTATGATGGTCTCTGTCAGTATTCCTTTGTTGAGGTAATTACAAATATCTTATTAAAATGTCTTAATCTTTATCAAATAGATATATTTTGTTTTTAAACTTTGAGTTTATTTTTACTTCAAAGTGTGCAATTTGTATAAATATAGATATATGCTCCTTGATATTGTTATGATATGTACTATAGTGAAAGTTGCACTAGCCTAATAGTTAGAGGATCTAGTTTAAAATTTTGGCTCTGCCATGTACTACCAAACAAAAACCACTTTACTTTTCTGTGTCTCATTTTCCACATTTGTAAAATAAAAGGGGCCAGACTAGTTGATTTCTAGGTTTCTTTACAATTCTACATTTTATGTTTAAACATTAAACTTCTGGATTACTTATAAGCAATTTTATGGATTAGTCCTATTAAATGTTTAATTCTATACACATTTTGATTAGACATTTATGTAATCTAACAAGAAATAAGTAGCCCCCCAAATCATAGAAACACATATGTCATGCACGCACACACACATATAATCTCAACCTCGAAGATTAGTAAAAGTCATAAGGATTATAATTATAAAAATGTTATAAAGACTTAGGGGGAAAAGTGGAAATGAAGTTGTTTTCTAGAGAATAAAGTTGGAGTTTGCATACCTAGAAGAAGCTAATTTGGAGGAGAAGGTGAAGGGAGTCATTTAAAATAATTATTAAAGTTAAAATTTCATTGGAAACATTGACAATTTAAGGTAATCACTGTAGATTAAATGTCTTTGATAGAAAAGTTTGTAAATGGCTAAAATTGTAAATTGTTTATTTTAGGATTATTGTGGTCAAGAATATGGAACATTCCGAGTTTTAACAGAAAGTGTTCCATGTTGTGAAGATGGACTTACGTGTTCAAGAAAAATCGTAGTTGCTCTAAAGGTACAGTATGACTCTAACTTTGGTAAGTCTAGAAAACAACTAACTGAAACTAATATAACTCAAACCTTTTTTCTCATTTATAGGACCAAAATGTTGTCTTGCATGATGGCAAAGTCACAGTAGTCAAAAATTTGGAAAGTAAAGGATGTGAAATCAATACAAATGTATACTCTATGCATACTGTTGGTCTGTACTTGATTTTGAAATTTGAAAATGGATTAATCCTGATTTGGGACAAAAATACAAGAGTATCTGCTATATTGGATCCAAGCTGGAGTGTATGTATATCAATAATATGCTATTTATGAGGAAGCACAATAGTTTCTGATATTGAAAGATAGTTCCAACAATGCTGACAGGAGCAGGAATACTGCTAGTGTTTGAATCTTAGTGTTAATTAAGAGGAAATAAAACTTCTATTCACATCTTAGGGGAAAGCAAACTGTATCATCAGGGCAGAGAGAGTCAGGAAAGACAAATTGTGAGGTAGCTTGGTTTTACTCTAACTGTCAAATTAATAAGAGTTACATGTATTTGTGTAAAAGGTAATTATAAATCTGTTTTTAAAAATATTCCTGTAGTTAGAAGGAAAACATTAACATTTTATTTTTTTAACTTTTGTGTGACTTTCACACAATTGTAAACTTGTTTAGGAACTTGAATTGTAAAGATTGATCAAAGTCAGCATTGGTTTCTGTTATCATATGACTATTCTGAATTACACAAAGCTCTCTCTTATTCTTAAATTGCAGAAGCTTTCTGTTTTTTTTAAAAGCCTAATTTATTATTTATTTACTTTGATTTTTTTTTCTTTTTACAATTTTGAGTTCTAATTCTCTCCCTCTCTCCAAGACCCTTGGATACCCACCAAGAAGGCAAGCAATATGATATCAATTATGCATGTGAAAAGATGCAAAGCATTTCTGTATAAGGCATATATATGTGTGTATATATATATATATATATTTTTTAAAGCAAAAAAAATTGAGAAAACTATGCTTCAATTTGTACTTAGAGTTCAAAAGTTCTCTCTGTGGAAGGGGATAGTATTTTTTCCTCATGAATCCTTTGGAACTGTCTTGAATCATTGTATTGATGAGAGCAGCTAAATCTTTCACAGTTGATTGCTATTACATCATTGCTGTTATTGTGTACAATACTTCTGATTCTCTCACTTTACATCAGTTCATTTAGGTCTTGCTGTTTTTTAGAAACCAAGCTTTTTGTCATTTTTATAGTAAAATAGCTTTCTATTAGAAATATGTCCCACAACTTGTTATAATTGATGGATTATTTATTGATTTCCAATTCTATATCACCACAAAGATAGTTCCTATAAATATTTTTGTACATATAAGTCATTTTTTTTTCTTTGATCTCTTTGGGAGTGGCATTGCTGCATCAAAGGCTATGCACAATTTTATAGTCTTTTGGACATAGTTCCAAATTGTTCTCCAGGATGGTTGTATCAGTTCACTATTCTACCAGCATTGTGTGTGCCTATTTTTCACTCATACTCTCCTGCATGTGTCATTTCTGACAAATGTGGGAGGAGTACTTCAGAGGTGATTTAATTTGCCTTTATCTAGTTAATAGTCATTCAAAGAATTTTTCATATTACTATAAATAACTGAATTTTTTTCTGAAAACTGATTATATACTTGACTATCAATTGCAGAATGGCTCTTACATATATATTTGACTCAGTTCTATAATCACCATATATTTGAGAAATGAGGCCTTTGATTTTCAAAGAAACTTGCTGTGAAACATTTTAACATTATTTCATTATCAATGATATCTTTTAGGATAAGATAATTTTCCTGATTATCTCTTTTAATTAAGTGCATTTTGACTTTTGCTTTGTCTGAGATCATGATTATTATCCTTGCCTTTTTTCCATTCAGTTATATATATATTTTCTCTGCTCTTTGAACCAATTCCAATGAGAGTGAAGTTCGAACATTGCCTGCCATATCTGTCATTTCCCTCTTCATTGTAAAAACTCTCCTTTGCATGTCTCTTTTAAGAGAAAAATGTCTCCATTCTACTTCTTTCCCCCCTTTTTTTCAGTGTATCTTCTTTCTTTCTTCTAATTTTTTGGAGGTCATTCAAACGTAATCAAAACACACCTATTCTTTCTCACTATGTAATCTCCTTTTAACTGCCCTGATAATAATAAAGTTATTAGGAGTAAGATATATTAGGTTCCCATATAGGAATAAAAAGCTTAACTTTTATTACATTCCTTATGATCACTATTTCATGTTTACCTTTTAAGTCTTCTCATCTCCTATTTGAATGTCAAATTTTCTATTGAATTTTGGTTTTTTCATCAGGAATGATTGAAAAGTCCTCTATTTTATTAAATATCAAATATCCTCCTTGTAAGATTAAACTCAGTTTTGCTGAGTTGGTTATTCTTGTTTGCCTTGTTTGCTTTCTGGAATGTCACATTTCAAGTCCTCTTCTTTAACACAGAAGCTGCTAAATCTTATATTATTCTAATTATGGCTCCATGGTATTTGAATTGTTTCTTTCTGGTTGCTTATAATATTTTCTCTTTGACTTGGGAGCTCTGGAATTTTGCTATAATAATACTGGAAATTTTCCTTTTGGAATATCTTTCAGGAGGTTATTGGTGTACTTTTTCCATTTCTATTTTATCTATTGGATTTAAGATATTGGATCAGTTTTCCTTGATAATTTCTTGAAAGAGGATATTTAAACTTTTTATCATGGTTTTCAGAAAGTTCAATAATTCTTGAATTATCTCTCCTTGATCTGTTTTCCATGTTAGTTTTTTTCAATGGTAAATTTCATATTTCCTTCCATCCTTTCATTCTTTTAGCTTTTTTTATTGTTTCTTGATGTCTTATAGAGTCATCATCCTCTACTTGACCAGTTCTAATTTTTAAAGAGTTCTTTTTTTCAAGGAATATTTTGCCTCCTTTTCCATTTGGCCAATTATGCTAAGTGCTCTCTTACCATCTCTTAAGAAAAAAATGTTTTATTTTTCTCAATTTGAAGACTGTTCTTTCCTTTTTCCAAGAAAACAGGTGTTTGCTCATTTTTCTAGCTTATTTCTTGATTTAGAACTTTATGTTAAAATTGGGCTCTGCTCACCTGGGATTGGGGAGGCACGGTACAAAACTTCAGACTTTTTTTGTGCTTCTTTTCCAGAACTAGTACTAGGGTTCCTCAGATTTTTGGTACTTCCAAAGTGGTATGATCCTGTGAAAAATATGGTCACTGCTCTCCTAGTCTGAGCTCTGTTCTTTACCTGTGATGGGGGAGCTACTGGTCCTTTGCATCCTGCAAGTACTAACTAGCCTCTTGGCCTTGGAAGCGTGACCAACGCCCCTGCTTCCTTGTGACCAACTACCAGCACTCTTCTTTATCCTGGAACTGTGACCCAGAATAGTATATGGGCCATAGAGTTGCCAATCAGAACCAGCTATAACTAGTATCAGCAAAAGATGCCCTGGAATTTCTTTCTGATTAGTTGTCTGACTTTCTTAACATCTCTGGGCTTATGGTTGTTAAAGCTGCTAATGTGGCTATTTGATTTCTGTTGCTGACAACATGTGTGTGGGCTTTGAATAGGTTTCCACGCCAGTGTCACATATTTTTCGTGCTGACCTCTTAAATTCTCTAAGACTAGAAAAATCTCATTTTAAACTTTTGTTGGTTTTGCCATTCCAAAATTTGATTTAAAGTATTATTTTAAAATTGTTTGGAGGGGGATGTTGGGAAATTTCATCTGGATTGCTACCCCTAATCCCCCTATCTTGGCTACATGGTAACTTATTGACAAAGTACAATCATGATATCTGCATCTGCAAGAACTCTTTGATTTTTAATGTATTTTTAATGCAGGGAAAAGTATGTGGTCTGTGTGGAAATAATAATGGAGATCTCAAGGATGATTTCACTACAAGACATGCATCAGTAGCTGTTGGAGCATTGGAATTTGGAAATAGTTGGAAAACAAGTCAAGAGTGTTCAGATACAGTGGTTCAAGCTTTTCCATGTGATTCTAACCCATACTGTAAAGCATGGGCTTTAAGAAAATGTGGAATCATCAGAGATAGTACATTTAAAGACTGCCACAACAAGGTAACAACTTTATCATTCTGCTATTTACAAAAATGTCCCTCCGGGTAGCAGAGAAAACTCATATATTGTGTGTTGGTTAGGTCAATCCTGATGCTTACTATACAGCATGTCTGGAGGAAGCCTGTGCATGTGATATGGAAGGAAAATACGTTGGGTTCTGTACTGCTGTGGCCATGTATGCAGAAGCTTGTAGTGCCGTTGGAGTTTGTGTCTCTTGGAGAAAGCCAGACCTTTGCCGTAAGCAAAATGACAGACTGGGATAGTCAATATAACAACATTTTACATAGAACTCTTCTGCTGGGGGAAAAGGATTTTTAAAAAAGAGAATCATACTCTTTAAATAAGTCTCTATAACTAGAAATGTTACCTGTTTGAGTAATTATTTGTTTTTGTGAGAACATATTTTGAAAGTGGTATTGGTTCAGATTTTCAGTTTTCATTGCTTTTGTTCCTAAAGAGAATACCTGGATATCAAGGAACAAATACATGTCTGCATACATATATACATACATATGTGTGTATGTATATAAATATATATATTATGTATATATCATATCAATAAGTACTATTTGTATTTCTACAGATAAAAATATCACTTATAACAGTCCTGGATCTCTGAATCTCTAACATAAGTAGTGAAATCCATATATTTCATTAAAAGTTAAAGATATTAGAAAGCTATTGCATAATTCAATTCATTAAACATTTATTGAATGCCTATTAGAGGTCCAGTGCTGTGCTAGACTTTGGAAGTATAAAGAAAAATAAAATTAATTTCTGCCTTCAAGTTGCTTATACTTGAGAGATACAAATTGTACAGAAATAAATATAGTCGGGGGGGGGCGGAGCCAAGATGGCGAACTGCGGACAGCTTTCTCTGTGAACTCCCTCCGACAATTCCCTCAAATCCAGAAAGTAAGCCTTAAAACTGGTTCCTGAGTGAGGTCCTCACCAAGCATTTGGACTACAACGCACTTCTATAAAAGATCTACCTTGAAAGAACTCCGGAGAAGGTTAGCCTCAGGGGAAATCGGCCTCCGGTCGCGATCGGACTCCAGCCGGGGCGGAAGTCAGGGCTGCGATAGAGGGGCGGATTTTGGGCACCCAGGAAGCCCCTGGGAGACGCCTGGGCCACTTTGCTCTGCTTGCGGGCAGGTGCTTTGGCAGATCTGCCTTTGGAAGGGGGTGGATTGAGAAAAGCTGAAAACGTGGTCCTGGTGCAAATCTAGCCCGACCAGCCTCAGACCGGAAGTCAACTCGGCAAACTGCCCCAGGGCAAATATAAATTGTTGCAGTTTTCTCGGCTTTTGACCAATATCCCAACTTTAAATCATGAGCAAGAAGCAGAAGAGAGCTCTCACCATAGAAAGCTTTTACGGAGAAAAAATAGAACAGTCCCCAGATCCTGACATTATGAAAACAATCCCAGATGAAGCCACAAAGGCAGACTTAAGTTGGTCTCCCTTTCAGAAGGCTTACCTGGATGATTGCATTAAGAATCTCAAAAGAGAGCTAGAAGAAGAATGGGGAAATAAATTGAGATCAGGGCAACAGAAATATCAAAAACTGGAAAATAGGACTGGTGAATTGGAAAAAGAAAACAGTTCACTGAAAAACAAAATTGGTGAATTGGAAAAAATCACCAATTCACTGGAAAATAAAAATGGTGAACTGAAAAACAAAATTGGTGAATTGGAAAAAGACAACAATTCACTGAAAAACAAAATTGGTGAATTGGAAAAAGACAACAATTCACTGAAAAATAAAACTGGCAAAATGGAAAAAGAATGCATTGAATCCAGAAATTCAATTGGCCAGCTACAAAAGGAGCTAAAAAAGATAACTGAAGGAAATAATACTCTAAAAATTAAAATTGAACAAATAGAAGTAAATGACTCAATAAGACTTCAAGAATCAGTTAAACAAAAACAAAAAAATGAAAAAATAGAAGAAAATATGAAATATCTCCTAGGAAAAACAACTGACTTGGAAAACAGATCCAGGAGAGACAATTTAAGGATTATCGGACTCCCTGAAAGCCACGATGAAAAAAAGAACCTGGATGCTATCCTCCAGGAAATCATGAAAGAGAATTGCCCTGATGTTTTAGAATCAGAAGGCAAAATTGGCATTGAAAGAATTCACCGATCACCTCCAGAAAGAGACCCCAAAATTAAAACCCCAAGGAATATCGTGGCCAAATTTCAGGACTATCGCACCAAGGAAAAGATATTGCAAGCAGCTAGAAAGAAACAGTTCAAATACCGAGGAACTGTCATTAGAATTACACAGGATCTGTCAGCTTCCACATTGAAGGATCGAAGGGCCTGGAACCAGATATTCCGAAAGGCAAAAGAACTTGGATTACAGCCAAGAATAAGTTATCCAGCTAGAATGAGCATCTTCTTCCAGGGAAGAAGATGGTCATTCAATGATACAGGAGAATTTCACCTATTTCTAATGAAAAGACCTGATCTGAACAAAAAATTTGACCTCCAAATAGAGAACTCAAGAGAAACATAAAAAGGTAAAAAGGAAAACTCTTGAGAACTATATTCCTACTATAGGTATCCTTTAAAGAATGGCAGTATAATTTGATTTTTCTTTGATAATAATGGAAAAGAAATTAGAGGTAGAAGGTATACCATACTGAAAAAGAAAAAGGGGGGAGGGGGGAAAAGGAGGCAAAATAAAGTAAAAATATAGGAGGTAAAATAAGGCAAAATCTCATAAAAAGACATAGAAGATCTAATATAATTGAGGGGAAGAAGGGAAGGTGACGAGTATTGTGTAAACCTTACTCTCATTAGATTGGACTCTAAGAGAGTCAGATACATTTGGCTTCAAAGAAAGCACTGACCCTCCTTGTGGGAAGGTAGGAGGGAGGGGAGAAAAGGAAAGGGATAAACTAATAGAAGGATTAGGGGAAAGGTATAAAGGGGAGGGAGGGACTCTAAAGGGAGGAGGATTATTGGTGGGAGGTGGTCTTCAAGAGCAAAGTACTGGGGAGGGGGGAAGGGAGAGAAGG
>JAJPUD010006303.1:114081-133575 GCA_023553655.1 Myrmecobius fasciatus | reverse complement strand
ATATATATAAGAATTCAAGCCACTCTTCAATAGATAAGTGGTCAAGGGATATGAACAGACAATTTTCAGATGATGAAATTAAAACCATCTCTAGTCATATGGAAAGTTGCTCCAAATCACTATTGATCAGAGAAATGCAAATTAAGACAACTCTGAGATACCACTACACACCTGTCAGATTGGCTAAAATGACAGGAAAAGATAACGACGAATGTTGGAGGGGATGTGGGAAAACTGGAACATTGATACATAGTTGGTGGAACTGTGAACGGATCCAACAATTCTGGAGAGCAACTTGGAACTATGCCCAAAAAGTTGTTAAACTGTGCATACCCTTTGACCCAGCAGTGTTTCTACTGGGCCTATATCCCAAAGAGATCTTAGAGGAGGGAAAGGGCCCCACATGTGCAAGAATGTTTGTGGCGGCCCTTTTTGTGGTGGCTAGAAACTGGAAACTGAAGGGATGCCCATCAATTGGAGAGTGGCTGAATAAATTGTGGTATATGAATGTTATGGAATATTATTGCTCTGTAAGAAACGACCAGCAGGACGATTTCAGAGAGGCCTGGAGAGACTTGCATGAACTGATGCTGAGTGAAATGAGCAGAATCAGGAGATCATCATACACAGCAACAACAGTATTACATGATGATCAATTCTGATGGACATGGCTCTCTGCAACAAAGAATTGTCTCAAACCAGTTGCAATTGTTCACTGAAGAAAACCATATACACCCAGAGAGAGGGAAATGAAATATGGACCGCAATGTAATATTTTCATGATCTCTACTGACATTTGTTTGCATTGTGTTGCCTTTCTCTGATTCTTTTTTTTTTTCTTGTAGATAGGATTTTTCTTGCATAACTTCTCAAGCATTTCAACATTATTAGCATGTAGTGGACTTCCTGCCATCTAGGGGAGGGGAGGGGACTGGGGGTAAAATTTGTAATGGAAAGCTTTGTAAAGATCAATGTTGGGGAACTACCCATACATATGTTATACAAATAAAAAGCTTCAATAAAAAAAAAAAAGAAAAAAAAAAAAAGAATGGACCAGCAGGTTGCTTTCAGAGAGGTCTGAAGAGACTTACATGATCCTTACTTACATGAACTTATATGAACTTACATGATGCTAAGTGAAATGAACAGAATGAGGAAATCATTATACATGTTAACAGCAAGATTATTGGATGATCAATTCTGATGGACATAGTTCTCATCAACAATGAGGTGATTCAGTCCAGTTAGAATGGTTTTGTGATGAAGAAACACATCTGCACCTAGAGAGAAGACAGTAGAAACTGAATGTGGACGACAGCACAGTATTTTCACTCTTTTTGGTGCTGTTTGCTTGCATTGTCTTTTCTTTCTCATTTTTTTTTGTTTTGATCATTTTTTTTGTACAGCATGATATTTGTGGAAATATATATAGAAGAACTGCACATGTTTAACATATATTGGATCACTTGCAAACTTGGGGAAGGGATGGGGAGAAGAGAGGAAAAAATTAGGACATAGGGTTTTGTAGGGGCAAATGTCAAAAATTATCCATGAATATATTTTGAAAATAAAAGATTTTATTTAAAAAAATAAATAAATAAATGGGAAGTTGGTATTTTCAACTTTTCAAAGCATATTAGAGAAATTAAATAAATATGCTAATGAGAAATAAGGTTTCCATAGAGGAAAAAGTTATAATGTAATGGAAATACAATTTCCTTTATCCTAGAATAAAGCATTGAACACAAAGCTAGGCTTTTCCACTGTCCTGTGACACTCAAAAAGCATGTCAATACTTTGGGTCTCAATTTCCCTATTGTTAAAATGAAAGGTTTTGATTATCATTTCTAAGTTTCTTTTCATCTCTAAAATTTTATGGCACCTAAATCTTCATTTTTATAAGCATACTACACCAATGATATTCCTTTCCAGTAGAGAAATTAGAGAGAATGTTTACTCTAATTAGGCTAAAATTTAATTTTGTACTGTGTGAGGGGAAAAGATGATTTGCCAAGTGAAATTATAATGAAGGTAGATTGCAAGGAAAACAAAAACAAAAGAAAATAAGTAAATTTCTCTTAAAAGAACAAAGCCTTTATATACAAATTATTGCAAATCACTTATTAACTTAATTCATATTCTAAGAGAATTTTTTAAATTATCATGTAGTTTTGCTAAGTACTTTTGCTACATAACCCTTTTTATTTTCTATGTTCAGTTATGATATATATATTACATTAATTTTAATATAAACAAATTATTAAATTCATATTAATTAACAATATGCTATTATATGTTGAATCTTTTTAATACAGGATATATCTCCACTGACTCCATCTCTGTGTGCATATGTGTGTATACACTATATATTTGAAATATTTTTATTCTACAATGTTGATATTCCCTTTCTAATTGCCAATTTTGATCCATGATTTTTTTCTTTTACTAAAATATAGACTTAGATTTATGAGTTCAAATATTTATGCAATTTCCTCCTCAAAATTACATTACATTTTTAGCTTTTTAAAAATAAATTTAAGTTCTAAATCCTCTTCCTCCTTTCCTTTTCTTCTCCTTCCCCCTTGAGTTGGTAAATAATCATATGTAGGTAAAACATGTAATAATGTTAAACATTTACATATTAGTCATATTCAAGAAGATTAAAAGGAAAAAAGAAGAATTAAAGAAAAAGAGGGAAAACAGCATACTTTGGCCTGCATTCAAACAATTTCAGTTATTTCTCTGAAGGAAAATAATATGTTTCATCACTACCCCTTTGGGATTGTCTGGGATCATTATATTACTGAGACTAGCTAAATAATTTACAGTTTTTTATCATGCAACATCACCATTATTGTGTACAATATATTCCTAGTTCAAACTTCATTTTACATGAATTCATGTAAGCCATTTCAAATTTTTTTCTTATATCATCCTCCTTGTCATTTCTTATACCACAATAATATTTTATCATAACCATATACCACAGTATGCTTAGCCATCCCCCAATTAATTGGGATGACTTTAATTTTAAATTCTTAGCCACAACAAAAAGAGCTTATATGAATATTTTTGTACAGAGTCTTTTCTCCTTTTTGGATGCCTTTGTAATGAAGACCTAGAAGGAGATCCCGTATTTATGCATGCTATTGGTCATTTCCTCTAATATCTTAAATATAGCATTTGAACACAAAAGCTCTCTACCAAACATGTCTCATCTGCACCAGGTGACAACTCAATGGTCTTTTTCTTTCATAATATTTTCATAATATTTCATAATATTTTCTTTTATTCCTATATCTCTCTCTTATCCATTGTATCTTGAAACCCACTATCAGTCATCACAAAGTTTTCCAAGAATCTTTATATGGTGCTCACTTCTGGTTGTTTATTGTGCATGTACTTTACATCTCATGGTAAATAAAATACTAACTTTAAAAGAAAAACTTTTGTTTCTAAGAGGAACTTGAAAAAGATGTTGGAATTTTCCAAGGGCAATTTAGCACATTCTTCTCCTCTTGTGCAAATTTGGACCCAACCTATTGTCTATATCTACTTTCTGTCCCAATGATACATATTGGTAGACAACCTCCATTGGTGATCCATCCAGCTACATCTCAGATTCTGAGCAAGACAAATCACTGAGTGACTTTTTTTTTGCCTATATTTATAGCAAGATCAAACACTTTTTATTATTACAGATCTTCTCTAGGAGATTCTTTAATATTCTGTAGTTTCATTCAGTGATCATGAAGTCATCTCTAAGTTGCAGTGTAGAAAAAGATAGCCCTTGCTCTCAAGGATTCTAATAAGGGATATATAACACATATAGAAAATTTCAACTGTGGTACACTTGGAAAAGTGGTCCTTGAAAATAGATACAAAATTGGACACAAGATCATAAGGAACAGAAATTTATAATATATAATAGTAGGTCCAGATATAAGTAACTAGATATCTGAGAGGCAAAGTGCATGCCAGATAGGAAGGTTAACTTAATATTTCTCTAGTAGTTAATATACCAACTGGTCTACTATATATTGAAACAATGAAAAGGGACAGCTAACAACAAATAAGGAGATACTAAAGACACTAAAGTTATTAAGCACAAAGTAAATAGCCCTATACTGCTCAATAGCACCTGAGGGCATCATTGAATTACAGTACAGTGCAATAATAGACATAATTTCACATCATAATGATCTTGACTTAACAAGAAGAGGTTAAATCATGTTAAATATACTCTGAGGAGGCTCCACATTTTAAGAAGGTTGTAGAACCAGTTATTGGGAATATTCACATATTGAACACCCGATTCCCTGGTGATATCAGGTAAATGAACTATTTCATAATTAAAGATAAAAACTAATTTGGAAAATAAGTATTAACAGAGCTTAGGGAAAATAAAGAAATCCTTGAGGAGGAAATAGTACTGGAATTGGGCCCTGATGAATAGGTAATAATCGAAAATTTGGATAGGCTATGCAGTTAAAAATGGATATGGTGTTTTCAGGGAATGAAGGATGGATTTATCTAAAATTCAAGATTAATTTGAGGTCATGTTAATTCAATTCAAAAAATATTTATTAAACATCATGAATGTGCCAAGCATTTTGCTAAGCTCTTGGGATACAAAAAGAGACAAAAAAGATAGGTCCTATCTTCAAGGGGGTTTACAATCTAATGGGGGGTAGACAACACACAAACAAATATATACCAAGCAAGCTACATACAAGATATATAGGAAATAATAACAAAGGAAAGCACTGGAATCAATTAAGAGTTAAAATTGGGGGGAGGGAAGTAGGGACTATGTTGTTGAAAAGTTTCTAAATGCCCAATTAAGGAACTTGGAAAGTCTGTGATGAGGATTGTTGTGGGAAAGATGGAGATGCAGAGAGTCAGAGCTGAACTTTAGTTCTCCTTACTATGAGGCAAAGGAATAGAATAAGCTGAGTACCGAGCACTGGATCTGGAGTCAGTAAAACCTGAATTCAAATCTCCTCTCATAATTTGTGAATATACATGTTTGTGTGCTTCAGTTTCCTCACCTATAAAATGAACATAATAATAATAGTACCTATCTACCAGAATTGTTGCAAGAATGAAGTGATATAATATTTATGATATTCTTTGCAAACCTCAAAGGGATGTATAAATGCTAATTATTCTTCTCTTCATCCTCCTTGTTCTCATCATCCTCATCCTATTACTGCTACTACTACTAGTACAACAAATAATTTGTTATTATGTATTATAACTTCAAGACTAAAAGAATGAGGTGATGGAAGAGATAATACTTTTAAGGATACCATTTTAAAACATTTAGCCAAGCTTCTAAGAGAAACACCTCTTTAGGGAAAGAATGAAAAAAGTTTCTTTCTTTCTTTTTTTTTTTTTTTTTTTTTTTGCTTTTTGCTGAGGCAATTGGGGTTAAGTGACTTGCCCAGAGTCACACAGAAAAAGTTTCTTTATTTCTTCTCCATTCCACTTCCCCACATTAACCATGTCATCTGTAGTAAGACATCAGTGACAAACACAAAGAAATTCAGATAGACTACTACAGTAGGATACTCATTCATAGTAGGATGCATAATGAAGGAGATTTATCCAGAAAAGTATACTGACTATAGACCATAAAAAGTATTTTCAGTTACAAGTAGTTTCAATTTTGCCCATGGTTTTTTAAAAAATATTTTAACTTTCTTCTGGAATGTAAATAATAATATATGTTGATCCTAATTTTTCTTCCTTTTAAAATATGTTATGGATATTATCTATATCATGTGCTAAGCATTATATGACCCTCCACATGTCCTATATGTGTACCTTATTAGCATTGTATTTTAAGTTTGAGTCAACTTTTTCCATTGTCCATTCATAGAAAAAAATGCAGTCAAGGTTAATGATAAGTTTTTTTGTTTCTATTCTTATGTTACTTTAGTGAAAAATCCTTTTCTAAAAAGTTGAAGGAGCAATCTGGTTAGTGATTCATGGGAAGGACATTTTCATATGAACTCTGTTTGGTACATAATAAAACTATAGTAAAATCTTTTCATTCAGTGAAGTAGAAAATACTGTAACTAATCTAAAACTCTCTCTATTCTGACTAGCTCATAAGTTTTCTGCCATTTTCTTCCATAAGTGATCAAATTCACCCCAACACACTAAACAACTAACATGAAACATGACCTTGTACATGAAGTTTACTTTTCATTAAGAAAAGGGCTGGGCTGTAACATATAGAGACTCAGCCTTGATGTATTTGTGTTTGCAGTTGATTTTTTTTTCTCTAATAAATATCTTTGTGACTGAGAAAGAAAACGGGAGGTAAGAGAATTTTACCCAAAAGGCAAATTGCTCTCGATTCTAAAGAAAATAAGGTGGACAGTTTTGTTTCAAATGAACTAGTTTTTGGCAGGAGGGTAAAAGATTTATATAGCTGCAGAAGAGATATTGTGAAAAGTATTTTGAGAATGTAATATACTTATTGTCTTCATGAAGAGATTTTTTAAAAGTAATAACAAGAGGGGGAATTAAAGTCATTTAATGTTGCTCCTTTCTCTCACTTTTCTACCACCCCCTTTATACAAAGAAACCAATGAATGGCCTATAGCATCTGTCCATAAGATATTCCATGGGAATTTTAGTTTTTAGCCTAAACCCCATAGACTTTTTTTTTTGTAAAAATAGTTAAATGAACACTTTTTTCTTGGAGTCCCCTTCCTTACACACCACACAATGAGGAAATATTTAAGCAAGTTAAGCATTTAGTTTTGCCCAAATGGTTTGTTGACTTAGGGGTTCTGACAGTTTAATGATTTTATTAATGGCCTCATTTTAGACTAACTTTCAAAAAATTTTACAGCTTCCATTAGATGGTTTTTATGGGGCTATTGTGAGTACAAGGGACATTACATTTAATAAGAGATTTGATACAGAAATTTTCCAGAGTTTCTAAGAATTTTTCCAGGTATTTTACCTTAATTGAAACATGGCTAAGAAAGAATTTAAAATTTTAATGAAACAAACAAACCAACAAGGTTTAAATTCTTCACTAAAAGTGTTTTCAAATCACTATTATAAACATGCATGTATCCTACATAAAGTAGTAAAATAACATCATAGCCTTCATGTTAAACATTTTATATAATTTAACAAGTGTTTACCCTCAATGATCTCATAATATGAGGGGGATGTAATGTTAGAGTATTTCATATAGTTGCAATGAGTGTGTACTTGTAAGATACACATACATACCTATGCATTTTATGTCTCTTGGCATATTCATTTTGGAACTGACCCACTGGCATAATGGGAAAAGTTTTGGAATTTAGATCTAGAGTATCTCAGTACAAATTATAGTCTTACCACTTTATTTTTATTTATTTGTATTTTATGTTGTGAAAACATTTTTAACCTCCCTGTGCCTCAGTTTCCTCACCTGTAAAAGCAAGGAGTTGGACAAATAAGATTCAAGGTATCTTCAAACTCTCAGTATGATCTTGTTATTTCTGTATGAAACTTTTATTCAAGTCCAGCCATATTAAGGAGGGACAGTAAATGCCTTTTAAAAAAGAATATTGAAGCCTCAAAAATGCCTGAAAGGAGATTATAATAAATGGTTTATTTAAGTATATGAACTTTTAAAATATTTTAATAATTTTATGTTAACATAATTAGTGTCCTTGTAATTCTATGCATATTATTTTATGCATTTAAAATATTATTCGGGGACTAGGTTAACTTTTTTATCGGACTTCCAAAGGGGTTCATGACACATACAAAAAGAATTAGAGACTTTGATTGAAATAATTTTGTCATGATAAGATATTTTCCTGACATCAGTCTTGAACTTGGTCTCAAGAAAATATCTCCATCTTATTTGTAAGTCAGAAATATAATTAAGGGAATGCTAACCTCCTCATCTACTGACCACTTTATCAACAGTAAGTCCTCCTCTATTTATGAGTTCTCCCTTTGCCCAGATTGTGAGGGGCAGGTAACAGACAACAGGCTCTCCTCCAAAAAGGTAAAATGCCAGGATGAGAATGATATAGTTAGTAGAAATGGTGCTACCTTGTAGTATACTTTTAAGAAGTGCAACATGGCTTTCCAAACCCCCAAATAACAGCAGCAGAGCGATCAATCTGGCAGGTAAGAATAAGACATCAGGAGACTCTGTTTGAGTTAAGGCATCATGCAGCTTGGAGATGAAGAGGCTGCAACACTAATTGTGACGTCTCTTGACAACCAGTGGCTCCAGCTGCTTGCCAGGGAGACAACACAACCTCTATTTGGTGGGTTCTCACATTTTTTAAGCATCACATTTACAAATAGATCACAATACTATGCTTGACATTTAGAAAAATGTTATAAGAGCCTGAATATGTTTGTCCCTTATTGTTAACACGGGATGCCTAGTTAATGGCTCATCAGAATCATTGGCACTGGACCTTAATAGGTTTATGCTGTCAGTTTGAATCACACAGAAACTTATTTGTAGAATGTTGCAAAGTTATGCCATTAAGTTATACCTTTAGCATGCTCTTGTATTTTTTTTTAGCTTTTTATCAAGAAATGGGTAGTTTGTTGGAGGGGGGATAGATTTGCTGTAGTTTTTTTTTCAAAAATATATAATATATCTGTAGGTTTGATTAAATTTTTAAAAATGATTTCTCGGTTTTTATTTTATTTATTTTTTTGCTGAGGCAATTGGGATTAAGTGACTTGGCCAAGGGTCACACACTAGAAAGTGTTAAGTGTTTGAGACCAAATTTGAACTCAGGTCCTCCTGACTTCAGGGATGATGCTCTATCCACTGCACTACCTAGCTCCTCTTATTTCTTGGTTTTTAGTAAATTTCTGATTCCCAAGTGATTCAAGAGAGGTATTTGGAGATATGTTGTATGGAAAGGAGGATAAAGTGTATGATATATGTTCTATTGGGATTCTTTAAAAACTTTGTTTTTATTGTTGTATTATCTTTTCCAACACAGATACCAGTCTTTTGGCAACTTAAATGGTCATTGAAAAGGGGAAAAAATCAACCTGAAGCCAGAATTGCTTTGGTATCTTTGTGGGTTTTTTGAAGTTTAATTCAATTTAATAGCCATTTATGAAATATCTAATTATCTAAAATTTTTAAACTCTGAAACACATCCTGAGGAATACACGTAGAGATATAAAAATAAAATATCTCTTGCCCTCAAGGAACTTATTTTTTCCCCTTATGTCAAGGTTAATTATTAAACATAAAACCAAAAATCAATACTTCAAAATGACCTTTATTTATAGGATAAAAGACTTAGAACTACAATAAAATCATATAGGTAATTGAATTCAAGTGAATCATTTTGGCATCAAGGGCATATAAAGATTAAATGTATACACAGTCAATTTATGTATACACATGTTCGATTTATGTATACACATATTCGATTTGTCAAGTATTTTAACATAATTAACATGTAGTAGACTTCCTGCCATCTAGGGGAGAGGTGGAGATTAGGGGGGAAAAATTTTTAACAGAAAGCTTTGTAAGGGTCAATGTTGAAAAATTACCCATACACATGTTTTGCAAATAAAAAGCTTTAATAAAAAAAAGGCACATAGAGATTAAATGACTTCTTCAGAGTCCTCATTTCCATTTCAATGCTCTCCTTACTACACTAAGATAATATTTTTCCTTTTGCTAGAATCTGCTAGAGTTTATGTTTCATGAACATGGTCTCCAAAAAGCCCAAGTCATCTCCACAACATAATGAGACATTACAGGATGGCATAAATAGAGGATGCAGTTCTTAAACATAACAATCATAATGAAATTTCACTATATCTTAATTCATTTGAATCTCTGTGCTACCAAAAAATCATTTCTAAGCTAAGTAATTTTTGCCCTTTTTCTCTTTATTGTTTTGAAAGTTCAGTACTGTAGTATTCCAACTGTTTATTGCTTCCCTGCCTTAAATAATCTTTTTTGTTGTTTTAAACTCATGCTCAAGTTTTTCCTTCTTAAATATTCTTTTGTTTCTTTTGCTATATTCACATGTCTGCCAAACTTGCCATTACCAAATGCCGACTAGTTTTCCCAAGAACTGATGTAACCCCAACAGATCCTGATATGTCCATGGTTCTTGTGTGAAATTCAACATAGATATAAAGTATATAAGTTACAGTAAGACTGGATAGCTATCAGATAGCACACCTATGCCTGAAGGCAGGGATCTACACATGACTGGCTTCAGGTATTTGCCTTCAGGAACTCATTGACAGTCAATGTAAATGAGGACAGTTTACCTAGCAGAAGAAATTAACCTGCAGGAACCTTGTAGGCACAGGTGTATTTTAGGACAGTTATAACATATTCCTTAAGAATATGTAGAGTGCTATACATTAATCATGAATATACAAGGTCAATGAAGTTTGATTGACTTAGAAAAGTAAGCAGAGGAAGAATAGTAGAAGGGGTGGTGAAACACTCCTAAAACACTCCATTACCAAGTATTCATGAAACACACACACATAGTGTGAGAGAGAGAGAGAGAGAAAGAGAGAGAGAGAGAGAAAGAGAGAGAGAGAGAGCGAGAGAGAGAGCAACAGAGACAGAGACAAAGAGAGACAGACAAAGACAAATAGCCAGAGAGAGAGAGAGAGAGAGAGAGAGAGAGAGAGAGAGAGAGGAAGAGAGAGAGTAAATTGTAAGACTAGTGATCAATGGAAAAAATACACACATATACATATGCATGTGTATGTATATTAAATGTTATTCATTTTAATTTTTGAAAGGAAGACTTTTCTCTAGCTGATTTTTCCCATTGCTATTAGCTCCTGTGTGATTGAAAAAAAAACAATAATCTATAAATTCATAGAATCATAGAATCTCAAAGTAGAAGGCACCCCAAAGTCCACATAGTTTAACCCGTATCTAAAGAAAGTATTTTCTCCAAATATTTGGAGCATTATTACTTTTATAATGTGGATAATCATTATAAATTATGTTTTATCTTTATCTCCTCCAGATTCTGACATTCCCTGAGGATGAAGCTGCCCTTAGGCAAAGGTACTTTATGTGAGTACTTGAGCCCACTGTCTCTTGCCTAGGATTTTGTATTCCAAACCTTTTCTATTCTTTTTTACTCCATTGTGAGAAACAATTCATTTAGAACTCTATTCTGTTCCAATAACTATTCCAATAATCAATTTGATAGAATCATATTAAAGTTATCTATATTAGGCTCCAAAACTGTGAGCTACAGATTTTAAATTCACCTTGTAACTATAGAAATTTAACTTAAGGACTTCCACCCATGTTTTTCCTTTTCTTGGTGACCAAGTCCAGTGTGCTAGGGATGTCTCAATTGAGAAGTCCCCTATCCCTCTGGACTATTCTCTCTTGATCAATATGAATAGGTGACTATATTATAACCATTTAATGACTACTTAAATCACTGACTGTGATAGCTTGTACTATTATTTCCTTCTGCCTAATCTAAGGAGAAACTTGTCTATCTTAGGTGGAGAGATTTCTTGCTTCCTCTGACTCGCCACCCTGTATATATATTAATTTACTTATTTTAGCATATGTGTCATATGTCAATTGATGGAATTATTCTGCATTTGGTATAACTGTTTTTGAATGTCTGGATTTCTAGGTGTATAAAAATAGTCTCCTGGAAAAATGGGGGATGTCAGATCATGAAGAAGATCTGAGGTCCACTTCATTAAAGGGGACCATGGACAATTTAATAAAGTATCATTGGCTCAGAGTTCTTCAGTTTCTTTTATTGTATATTGGACAATTTTAATTCCATAGGTTCCAAAATCAACCCAAGTTATTGAATTTCTTCCTAAAATGTGTTATCTAAAAATTAACATGATCCTAATGTGCTCTGATCAGGATAGCTTATAGAACAACTCATCTTTTTTTTTCCTCTAAAAACATTTTAATATGAAGTTTAGTTTTCTTTATCTGGACCCCAAGAGGTACTAAATGTCATTTAACTAATTTTTTGTCATTTTTTTAATTAAAGCTTTTTATTTGCAAAACATATGCATGGGTAATTTTAACACTGACCCTTGCAAAGGCTTTAAACAACTGATCTTTTATTAGCTTCTGGAAATCAAAGAATCTCAGAGTTGGAAGAGATCTTTTAAACTAATTAAAGTAACTTATACTAGAAAAGAAATTTGTTCCACAAAATATACAAGAATTGATCATCCAGTCTATGCTTAAATATCTCTAGAAATAGCAACAATGTATTCCTTCTTCCTAAGGCATCCCATATCTCTACAAAATTACTCTAATTAGGAAATCTTTAATCAAGGGTAAAATTTTGTACCTCTGAATTTTCATTTATTTTTCCTAGTTCATCTCTAGATAAAATTAAAAGGTAAAACAGAAAAATAATAATCTTTCTTTTAAATGATAATTGCTTAAATTCTTTAAGGAAACATTTTCCTCTCCCTTCCAAAGTCTTTCCTTCTTTACACTAAAGAACCTAATTTTCTTCAGCCGAACTTTATATGATAAATTATGAGACCTTTCATCATTTGGTTATCCTTCTATGAATTTTTCAACTCACCAATGTTTTCTCAAAACTGTGGTGCCCAATTCTATTCAATGCTAGACAGCATGTATAAAATAAAAGTGGGATGGATACATGCACTTGGCCTTCATTACATTTCAAATATTGCACATATATACTTGACATAACCCATGGTTGACTCATCATTAAATACATAATTATGAATTATTTTGTCCACTTCTGTGCCAATAAATTGAAAAGTATATAAATATAAATGACAAGCCCCATGAAATGGATGGATGCTGATGAAATTTATAAATTACATATATTAAGAGAACAAGAATGAAAATAATTAAATAATCTCTTTTTAGAAAAAGAATTTGAGGAAGCTATAAATGAATTTTCTAAGAAAAAAATCTTAATCACCAGATGGATTTTCAAGTGAATTCTACCAGAAATTTAAAGAACAATTAATTCTTATACTATATGAACTATTTAGAAAATAGGCAAAGAAAGACTCCTACAAAATGGTTTTTATGAAACAGAGCCAAAAAATAGAAAGAAAATTATAGACTATTAATGAATATTGATGCAAATATTGTAATGGAGCCAATATGGCAAAGTAAAGCCAGGAAGCTGCTTGAGCTCTTGTAGTTTCCTTTGAAAACCACATGAAAAGAAGCCTCTGAAGTCTGATGCGATAAAACCACTCTATAGCTGATGATAGAGTGGAAAAACTTGAAGAAAAGTCAGTCTCAATGAGGTGAAAAGGGTATTCAATGCAGCTGAGAAAAACTCTGGCAAAGCTGTTGAGGACTTAATCACAACAAATTTAAGACTCTCAGTCCTAGCTCAGTAGAGGAGCAAATCAGTGGGGCAGCTTCCAGTCCCAGCTCAGAAGACAAACTGGGAAACCAGGCTGTCTACTGAAAAAAACAAAAAAACAAAAAAACAAAAAACAAAAAAACAGCTATCCCCTGCAAACACAAACGGCCCTTGTGCTCAAAGGCAAGGCTCTGACTTGCCCAGGAAGATTGGGATGGCGCCCTCTTTACCTCTGGAACAGATATCCATCTTAATAGTAAAAAAAAAGAAGAAGAAGAAGAAGAAGAAGAAGAAGAGGAAATACCAAAAGAAAAGGAGAGAAAATGATCAAGAAACAGAAAAGAACTTTGACCATAGCAAACAGTTATAGTAACAGGGAAGACCAAAACACAAAATCAGACTAGAACATAATGTCCACAGAAGAAATCTCCAAGAGTGAGGGGAATTGGTCTGAATTCCAAAGAGGCTTCTTTGAAATACCCATAAAATACTTCAAAAGGCAAATAAGATACATAGGAGAAAAATGGAAAAAAAAAATTAGAAGTATGCATGAGAGAGTCAATAGTTTGTAAAGAAAACATGTGTCTGCAGAAAACAACTCCTTAAACAGTAAAATAAGCGAAATGGAAAAAAAAGAGATACAAAAGCTAATTGAAGAAAATCACACATTAAAAACTAGAACAGGACAAATGGAAGCTAATGACTTTGTGCTACAGCAAGAATCAGTCAAACAAACTAAATAGATCATAAAAAAATGAAAGAAAATGTAAACTACCTCATTGGAAAAATAGCTGATCTGGAAAATAGCTCTGAAAAAGGCAATTTAAATATTGTTGACCTACCTGAAGACTATGACCAAAAAACTAAAGTAAAATAAAATAAAAGAACCCGGATAGCATTGTCATTAAGGAAAACTGCCCCAATATTCTACAAAAAAGAGAGGGAAATACTCATTGAAAGAATCCATCAATCATCTCTGGAAAGAGAACCCACAAGGAAAACCCCAAGAAACGTTGCAAAACTCCAAAACTATTATTTCAAAGAAAAAATACTGCAAGCTGCCAGGAAAAAAAATACAAATATCATGGGGTAACAGGATTACCCAGAATCTGGCAGCTTTGAAAATAAAGGATCACAGGGCCTGGAATGACATATTCCTGAAAGCAAAATACCTGGTATTACAATCAAGAATAAACAATACAACAAGTTTTAATATCATTTTTTTCAGAGGAGAAGATAGAATTTTAATGAAGCAAGAGATTTTCAATAATTTCTATCGAAAAACCCCAGAACTGAACTGAAAATTTAATTTACAAAAATAGGACTCAAGAGAAGCATACAAAGGAAATACATATTTAAAGGTTAAACTGCTTACATCCCTAGATGGGAAATTATATATATATATATATATATATATATATATATATGCATATAAAATATAACTCTTAAGAACTGTATCTAACACTGGGACAGATGGGGGGGGGCATCACATGGACTGAGAGTATGGTTGTAAATAAATTCTGATATGATGACATCAAGGAAAAAGAGTGGTAGAAAAAGGTCTGTACTGAAAAAAGAGGAAAGGGAAGGTATAAAGGGATAAATAGTTCAAACCAAGGGTTTCAAAAAACCTATTGCAATTCAGTGGAAAAAGGGTGGGAGAATGAGCATTGTCTGAAGCTTGATTTAATTGGTGTTGAGGCTAAGAGGGAATAACTTAATCATTCAGTTGGGAATAGAAATTTATTTAATCCTATAAAGAAGTAGGAGGAGAAAGAGAAAAAAGAAAAGGGAGAGACAGGATAGAAGGGAGGGCAAAAACACTAGGAAAAAATATGAGAAGGTAATAGAAGATAAGTTAGTGGATGGAGCGGGTTAAAAAAATACTACTAAGAGAAGAGGGGAAGAGTGATATATAATGTAGTGGGTGGAGTGGGTAAAAACACATGACTAAGGGCAGGTTGGAAAGGGAACAAAAGTATATACATGGGATAAAATAAAATGGAGGAAATATAGAGCTGGTAATAATAACTGTTAATGTGAATGGGATGAACTCTTCTCTAAAATGGAAGCATACAGCATAAATGCAAAAGGCTGTAACAGAATTTCTTATGCTTCAGGTGATGTAAAAACAAATAAAAACAGGAGTAGCAATTTTGATCTCTCAGATAAAGCAAAAGTAAAAAAAAAAGACCTCATTAAAAGAGTTAAGGAAGGAAAATATTGATAGAGTACCATAAATAATGAAGTAATAGCCATACTAAATGTGTATGCACCAAATAGGAGAGCAGAGCAGACAAATTCCTACAGGAATAAAGAGAAAGCAAAACAATACTAGTGGGCTACCTAAACTTGTTCCTCTCAGAATCAGACAAATCTAAAAACAAAATAAACAAGAAAGAACCTAGGGATATTAATATGATAGACCTCTGGAGCAAATTTAATGGGGACAGAAAGGAATACAATTTTTTTTTTGGATCAGTACATGGCACCTACACAAAAACTGACCATTTTAAGCCCATAAAAACCTCACAATACAGTGCAAAAAGGCAGTAATAACAAATGTTTCCTTTTCAGACCACAATATAAAAAATATATGCAATAAAGGAAAAAGGAAAGATAGACTAAAAACCAATTGGAAATTAAATAATTTAATTCTAAAGAAAGAGTGGATCAGGCAGCTAGGTGGCGCAGTGGATAGAATACCATCCCTGAGCTAACTCAGGAGGACTTGAGTTCACATCTGACCTTACACACTTAACATTTCCTAGCTGTGACCCTGAGCAAGTCACTTAACCCCAATTGCCTCAGGAAAAAAAAATTGTGTGTCAAACAACAAATCACAGAAACAATCCATAATTTCATCCAATTCATCCAATAAAATGACAATAATGAGATAACATGCCAATACCTATGAAATGCAGCCAAACAGTTCTTAGGGGAAATTTTATATCTCTAAATAACTACATAAATAAAATAACAAAAGAAAAGATTAATGTATTAGCATGCAACTAAAAAAGGTAGAAAAAGAACAAACTAAAATCCTCAATTAAATGACAAATTAGAAATTTTGAAACTCAAAGGAGAGATTAATAAAAGAGACCAAGAAAACTATTGAACTAATAAACAAAACTGAGTTGGTTTTATGAAAAAAATTAACAAAATAGATAGTCCTTTGGTTACTCTGATCATAAAAATGAAAAAAAAAAATCAAATCACCAGGATCAAAAATGAAAGGGGTGATCTCACCATCAAAGAAAAAGAAATTAAAGTAATAATTAGGAGCCTTTTTGTACAACCTTATGTCACCAACTCTGACAATTTAACTGAAATGGATGAATATTTCCAAAAAATATATAAATTGCCCAGGTAAACAGAAAAGCAAATAAAATACTTAAATATTCCCATTTTAGAAAAAAGAAATTGAGCAAATCATTAATGAACTCCCTAAGAAAAAATCTCCAAGGCCAGATGGATTCACAAGTAAATTTTACCAAATCTTTAAAAAACAATTAATTCCAGTATAATGTAAAATATTTTTGAAAATAGGTAAAGAAGGAGAATTAACAAATTCCTATTATGAAACAAATATAGTACTGATACCTAAATCAAGAAAGGTCAAAACAGAGAAAAAAATTATAAATCAACCTCCCTAATGAGTATTAACACAAAAACCTTAAATAAAATATTAGCAAAGAGATTACAGCAACTTATCACCAGGATAATACACTATGACCAAGTAGGATTTATAACAAGAATGCAGGTCTGGTTCAATAACAGGAAAACTAATGTCATAATTGACCGTATCAATTAAAAAAAATCAGAAATCATATGATAATCTCAATCGATGCAGAAAAAGCTTTTGACAGAATGCAGAGAACACAGGAGAAAAGGGAACTTTCCTTAAAATAATAAGCAATATCTACCTAAAACTTATAGCGATCATTATTTATAATGGGGAGAAACTGGATGCATTCCCAATAAGATCAGGAGTGAAATAAGGATGCCTCTTATCATCACTATTATTCAACATTATACTAGAAATGTTGGCTTTAACAATAAGAAAAGAAAAATAAATTAAAGGAATTAGAATAAGCAATGAAGAAATAAAAGTATCTTTGAATATGATATGATGATATACTTAGATTATACTAAAACATCATTGTAAAACCTATTGGAAATGTTTCACAGCTTTCAGTTATTCCAAAACCAGTTCAGAGATTGGTTTTGCTGTTGGTTTGAGGGACATGGGAAGAGCTTAGAAAAATATGTTTCTTCTCTCTGCCATTTTAGCTACATCCCTCCTTCCCAGCTGATGGAGTCTTAAAGCAGATAGAAGTTTATTTTTTAATTTATTTTTTTTCATTTGTTTTCCCTCCACATCTGGCTAATATATAAATGTTTTTTGCATTATTTCATATGTATAATTGAGATCATATTTCTTGCCAATGTATCAAAAAGAAATGGGTACAGATGTGGAAAGAATTCAGAACTTATTTTTAATGAATGTTACAAATCAATAACATTTTAAATGATAAAAATTAATTTACTTCTTTATGATAAAAAATAGATGTGCTCCTTTAGTAGGGATAGTTTCCCATTTCTATAGTATGTCCTCATCAGAGAAGGTGTTGTACTCTATGAGCAAAGTAGAACTAAATTAGCCCAAAAGAAATGTAAGATGTGTAAAATTATAGAAACTACATTCAATGTTCATATGGACTATTTGCATGCAATCTATGGCAGAGCATTCAGAACTCATCTTGCTCTGATAAGCTAATCATACACACTATAATTCAACTCTAACATAGAGATGGTATTTTGGTCCTCTTAGAGAATGAAGGACAACAAACATCCATGACTTTATCAGAGAATAAATATATTCATTAGCTAGGCCAGTACTATATTTTGGATATTTTATGTAGGGTTTGGACTATGATGACTAAAAGTTCATTTCTTATTCTATAGCGCCATGATACTATTGTTTATATGCAATCTAATTCCCTACTGTTTAACATGCCTATTCCCTAAATGAACTGGAATATTCCTTGTGTGCAAATGTCTCCTTATTTCATGTATCAAAGATTTTCTTACCATCATTCCTGTCTTCCAAGTCTCTGAATAAATGATTCATCTAAGTTCCTGTGATTACTTCCCCTTTGGGCACTCTTTAACACTTTGCTTGCAACTTTTAAATATTTCTTATCATATTTTGTCTCATTATTCTGTGTGTATGTGTGTGTAGATGTGTATGTATGCAAGTGCATTTATTTGCTAGAGTAGAGGAACTGAATTTTATTCATTTCTATATATTTTCTAATAACTAATACATAAAATCCTCAAAAATAAATCACTACTGTGAATACTATTATTGCCTATTAATAAACAAAGATGGTTGGACTTTCAGAAAGCTGATCCAATGCTTCAAGACTGGGATTCTTTTACCTCACAAGATTATATCTGTTGTTATCTTTCTCGTGAGATTCCAAGTGTTGATGTAGAATTGTTCTTTTTTGGTGATCCCTTTGCAACAAGCAGCCATTTCTTTCTTATTAATAGTGCTTCTTTGGGGAAACAATTCAAAAACTCTTCTATTTCTCTGCAGGATTGCAATGCACCAGGAAGAGAATAGAAAAAAGTTGTGGAAAGTTCCTGTTATAAATACACCAGACCTACTCTTACTGTCACAGACCTCATATTCTATAATATACCGTAAACTCCGCTATAGAGGATTATGTATCTCTCAGCATCTTCAGCAAAAT
Source organism: Myrmecobius fasciatus (assembly GCA_023553655.1). Taxonomy (NCBI): domain Eukaryota; kingdom Metazoa; phylum Chordata; class Mammalia; order Dasyuromorphia; family Myrmecobiidae; genus Myrmecobius; species Myrmecobius fasciatus. The sequence goes on along the minus strand of JAJPUD010006303.1, from coordinate 114,461 downwards.
ATAACATATAAGAATCCCAGGAATTTAAAGGTTGAAGGGTCCTTAATGATTATAAAATCAAAAAAAATACCTGAAAACAATTCCCTCTATCCCTTAAAATAAAAATGGTTATCAAATATTTTCTCTTAGACTTCCAGTTAAAAGAACCCACTAGTTAAAAATCTGGTACATTTATTTTTGAATGCTTCAAATTTTTAGGGAAAAAATATTGGAACCAAGGCTACATTTGTCTCCTTGCTACTTTGAAACATTACTGTTATCTTTATTCTCTGTGACCAAGAAGAATTAATCTAATTGTCTTTTATAGGACATCTTTTAAAATAACAGAAAATAGCTAACACCCCATCCTTTTAAACAATCTCATCTAAATGAGATACTTT